>JAYEPQ010000015.1:4207581-4280081 GCA_036321105.1 Dracaena cambodiana
ATGCCAAACTTTTCCTCTTCCCTTTGCCTTAGCGGCGTTGGGTGATTCATGCTTTTTACCTCCAGCATGGTGGGATTGGCGAGAATTTTATTCTCTTCCCGTAGCCTTGTCGGCGTTGGGTAATTCATATTTATTACCCCCAGTATGGTGGGGTTGGCGAGAAATTTATTCTCTCCCCGTAACCTTGTCGGCGTTGGGTAATTTATACTTTTTACCCCCAGTGTGGTGGGGTTGGCGAGAATTTTATTCTCTTCCCGTAGCCTTAGCGGCGTTGGGCAATTCATACTTTTTACCCCCAGCATGGTGGGATTGGCGAGAAATTTATTCTTTTCCTGTAGCCTTGTCGGCGTTGGGCGGTTCATACTTATTACCCCCAGTATGGTGGGGTTGGCGAAAAATTTATTCTCTTCCCGTAGCCTTGTCGGCGTTGGGCGGTTCATACTTATTACCCCCAGTATGGTGGGGTTGGCGAGAAATTTATTCTCTTCCCGTAGCCTTGTCGGCATTGGGTAATTCATATATATATATATATATATATTTATACTTCTCTTTTTTTATTATTATAGGGGTTTAAATTAACCGCCCCGAGCTCGTTTTGGGAATTGTTGTGAGCCCAAGTGGTACCTTTAGACCACACACATTAGATGTGTCGGAGTTAGCTCTAACTCCTTTTTTGTTCAGCTTTGAGCTGAACTGCTCCAGCGTCAATCAACGCTTGAATTTTATCTTTTAAGATAAAACAATTCTTTGTAGGGTAACCTACAATCCGATGGTACAGGCAGTAATTCGGATCGTTAGTCTTCCTTACTTCTTCAGGCCTCTTGCTCTCTGGCAACTTGAGCATTTTGCGTTTGCTGAGCAGGTTGAACATAGTAGCAGTATGTTCATCCTTGAACGAATACTGCTTTTGAAGTCTGGGCGACTTTGCTGTGTTGCTTGTAGTTGGCCATCTTTTCTGTTTTGGTGTACTTTCTACCGTCATTACCATTATATCTTTCCCTTTGGAACGGAAAAACTGGAATGGAGGTTCATTTGTACTGCCTCCGGTTGCAGACTGTTGTTCTTCGAGGCGTCGAAGTATTTCTTCAGCCTGTTCACCCTGTTTAAGCAGATCTTTTCATGATTTGGATTCGACCGAGCCCATCTTGTCTAGAATATCGGTCAACATGTTGTGTCTGCAGGTTTCCACTAGAGTATCCTGCGTCATGCCATGTGGGCATCGAACAGAAAGTTCTCGGAACCGCTCGACATAAGTTTTGACCGTTTCGCCTTCTTCTTTCTTCGCTGCTAGCAAAGATAGTATAGAGACTTCT
Organism: Dracaena cambodiana; assembly: GCA_036321105.1. NCBI lineage: Eukaryota > Viridiplantae > Streptophyta > Magnoliopsida > Asparagales > Asparagaceae > Dracaena > Dracaena cambodiana. The sequence continues at coordinate 4,208,895 of JAYEPQ010000015.1, forward strand.
GTATCATCTTCAAAAAATCGGGCTAAGAACTCACGTTCTATATCGGCCCATGATTTAATTGTTCCCTTGGGTAGCTGCATGAACCAAGTAAATGTGGGCCCCGTAAAGTGTTCGCAAATATCTTAGTCATAGTTGGATCATTCCCCATGAGATGTCCTGTCTGTGAGAGGAAGTAGAAGATGTGCTGTTGTGGCGAACCTTTACCGTCGAATGACTGAAGGTTCAACGGTTTGTATTTTGTAGGGTAAAGCACGGTCTCCCATTCTATGGGATAAGGACGAACTACCCCCACCTCTTGCAGTTTCTTTCGATAAAGAAGAGCTTGTAGTTGATTCTCCATCTTCTCTATTTTTTCCACGTGAGGGTTAATGATAACCGTCACTTCCTCTTCTTCTCTTGAATGAGGAGGAATTTCTTCATTCTCGTCCTCGTTGTCTTCATTTATTTGGACGGGTTGTTTTCCTTTTTGCCGACCAGAAATGGACGACGAGGATTGGTTCCTCCTAGTTTGAGCAGCAACTCAATCAAAAGTTGTTTCATTTCTTCTATGGTCTCCTCTTGCTGTTCGAGACGTTTTTCTTGTCTCTCAAGCCTTTCAGAGACTTCTTCTAGAAGCGCGCCCTCTGGTTCGATAGAAACTTCTTTTGATCCTGGAGTGATTTCCTTATCCGAAGGGTTGTTTCCGACCACCTTTTTGCCTTTATTAACCATATATGATGAGGCGGCAGGTAGATCGGTTTCAGAGCACACCCTCTTTACCGTCCGTATTCTTTTGGATTCGGTGATCCGCTTAAAAACGGACCGTCTCGGATGGCACTCGTAGTTTGATAGAACAGTTGAGATTAACTGTTCGCATTGGCATTGAGGAGTATTCTGTGCAGAGTTCTTCTTCCAATTGAGGTAGTCTCTCAAGTCTTGAGATACTTCTTTATCTCTATTTGCAACCTGACGCCGCTTGCGTCGTAAACTTAGTTCATAATACTGGAGAGCTTGCAATATTTCAGGGCTGGGCTCTTTTCCCGAATCAGATTGTTCTCCAACCCTTCTGCGGATTCTTCTGGAGTGTGTGCTGGCCTGCGCAGTTGTACGGGCCTCGCACGCATCTGACTTGTTCTTCGGGATTTGGAGGATTCTATCATGAATATGTTCATCCGAAGAGAAATTTGAAGACCTATCATCAGGTGAGTTCATGAGCACATCCTTATATTTGTTTGTAGAGGAACGGGATGGTACACCTGAGAGAGTAACCAAAAAGTTAGATGTGCGCTGTGTGCTTACTGCGCGTGTGCCCGAATAGACATCAGAACCAACCCCTGATTTTTCCTGCGGAGTGCAACCCGAGGGAAACCCGCGGTGTGCAACCCACGGTTGGAACCGCGGGTTTGCACCCGCGGTTGCAACCTCGGGATTGCACCCGCGGGGTGCAACCCGCGGTTGGAACCGCGGGTTTCCACCCGCGGTTGCAACCGCGGGGTTGCCCCCACTTCTGCCTGCGGATTTTCATTTTTGGAATTTTTCTTCTCTGATGTTTCCTGATATGGATTTTCTGACAATAATTTTCCAGAGGCACTGTTGAGGCGGGTCCGCTAGGCCTTACGCCTCAGGTTTCTCTTCTGAGAGCGGGTCAGGGACTGGTTTGACTTTTGGCTTGACTTTGGAACCGTGTTCTTGACAGACGATGACGTCCTGTCAGTTCGAACGGGCGATGACGCCTCATAAGTTTTCATAGGCGATGACGTTCCGATGGGCGATGACGCCTCACCTTTTTTCATCGTCACCCGGCGATGACGCCTAGGCTCCGAATCAGAGGAAGAAAGAAATTCCTCATATTTTTGCTGGTCAACTTCTATGACCAGCGTCTCAACCATTGAGCCAATCGGCACCCGGTCGGACTGCACCACCAGATTCTCTGTGGTAAACAGAGGGGCTCCCACTGTGGTCGCCAGTTCTTGTTTGCCCGAAAATTGCATCTTTGATTCCATTGCAAAATTGATGAGTTACAATGAAAATTCAGATTACAAAAAGAAAATAGGATCGTTACAAGAACGGGAATATTAATGGATTTCCTTTTTAAGTGGGTTCGGGTGGCGGTGGAGTCTTACTGCTGCCTCCGTTGACCGTCCGACCAGGAGAAGATGGCTCTGCTCTTTTCCTTGATCTCACGAGCTCGCCCGTAATCGTCCCAAAGTTTTCCAATCCAAAAGTCCTCTCTCCGGTTAAATTCCTGTGTTTTATAAACCGAAGAAACTCCAAATCCGGCTCGATTATTCCTGAAAAACCGGATCACGGAATATTAGCGAAATAAAATAGGAAATAAATAATGAACGGAAAACAACCCGCGGGTTGGCACCTGCGGGATCGCTCCAGTGGGATCGCCCCCGCGGGTTGCCACCCACGAGAATCCTCCCGCGGGTGGCAACCCGCGGGAATCCTCCCGCAGGTTGCACCAGCGGGTGTGCCCACTTAGCAATTTTTTTTTTTTTTGGTATCTACAGCTATGATGGCACTTGGGCCAGTGTTGCCTCTGCTGCAGGTACGACCCTTGCTCTACTCCTCGTGAACCATCCGCGGATCGCATCGCCGGCTGCAACTCCTAGGCCTGTGGTGGCTCCTGTTTAACTGTCAGTACAGGCGTCGCCTTTGCCGTCTCCATCTCGTGCCCCGATGACTCCACCTGCTGCTCCATCGCTGAAATCTAATGTGTCATTTTCGGCTCCTGTTCCATCGTTGCTGCCATCTTCAAAGGCGACGCTTTTGCCGTCTTTGTCTTGCTCCTCGGTAGCTCAACCTGCTACTCCGTTGTCGAAATCTAATGTATCGTTTTCACCTCCTACTCTATCATTGCCTCCATCTTTAAAGGCATTGTCTTTATCGTTTTCGTCTCATGCATCAGTGACTCCTCTTACTATTTTGTCGCCGAAATCTAATGTGACGTTTTTGGCTCCTGCTCGGCCATATCCTTCAAAGGTGCCACCTTCATTTATCGGTTTGCACAAATTCGTTCTTCATTGCCGTTATCCTTCTTTGTAAAGATGGATAACTTAGAGATTTGAAGATCCGAGAGTTATTTTCTTGTTGGAAAAAGTAAAAGAAAAAGTTACTTGATTAAATTTTTTTTTTATATTTTAATAATAATGTCTTGCTAAAGATACTTGATTTCTTATCTTATTTTCGAAAAAGAACTCTAATGAGGCACTTGGGTTCAATTGGAGCCAAGTTTGAGGTTGGATGGTATTGGAGGAAGATGAAGTGGAAAGAAGATGGAGAGGAAATAGATTGAGAGTGAGGAGAAGAAAGAGAATAGAGTCTTATGTACTCAAGTAAGAGAGTGAGGGGCAGAGTGACAGTGTCATGAATGAGGTATGGAGTGTGTACTCTCCCAACTAATCTATTTTGATATTGCAAGAGTGTCATAATAAAATTTGGCCTAAGCCAAGGGAGTTATATTTCTTTCTCATTGAACAAAATAAAAATTTAGATGGAAAAGAAGGAGAAGGTTTCAAAATGATAGGGGTGTTACATATATGAACAATCCTTTATGTAGGACTGTGTCTTTGCCAAGAATTATATTAAATATTTTGACATTTATACTAAGATAATCAAGTATGATTCTACTGACTCAGACAACAGACATACCTTTGCAAGTAATTATCAATGTTATTACTCATATTTTATTAACTAATTGTGGTTTTCTTTTAAAATAAGTTTTTTTAGATAACTAAAGATGTTTGAAGTGGAAAAAGATATTTCATATTTCAGTCAAAAAAAATATTCTTTTCAAAAAAAAAAGGGGAAAAAAAATTGCATTTGGGAATCATACATATGACTAGAGTTTGGATTTGCATCCATAATGATTATACCTTACACGGATCCAAACCCAATACTAATATGATATTTACAAAACAAACTCACACAAAATAAATGTAATATACATCTATAATCAAAGAGCCAGACGGCCTAACGAATTAAAAATGAATCTTGAGTTTGAACGATTAACTTTGCTTTCCAAACTCAATAAATGTTATTTTCTAAGAAAAACTTAACACAAGTTCTACGATCAATTAACGGCATTGAACAGCATTATTCGTCGGTCCGCACAAATTCGTTCTTGGTCGCCGTTGCCGCGCGTTGTCTTTCATCTTGAGCAATAATTGTCTTACATCGCTGCTCGAGAAATCGACAGGATAGAAATCGGCTGGATAGAAGAACATCTTGTGGACGCGCGTGAGAATCTTAAGAGTGTTATAGAGCGCATCCCCCTCACATGCGGGTTCATCGCAAATCGCTGACAACGGATCACTGGAGCCAAAGAAGTAGTAGGCATTGATCCTGACCATGTTCTTCAGGTGCCTTCTCCACACCAACTTATTGTCGTCCACAATCATGACGTACTTTTCGTCTACCGGAACGACATCGAGGCCTTTCTGGTTGGGTTGAGTGCAGTCTTCCCGCGATAGGATTCTGGATGGTCGGAAGTAAACTCCCTCGGGGTCGAGGTATTTGACCATCTGCAGCGCATACTCGCGACAGCCCATAGTGTAGATGTACAGTTCGAACATCTTGCTGGCATCCCTCAGAAAACAACGGACCCACGGCCTCAGCTTCGTCACCAACCCATTCCCTCTGAACATGATTTTGGTGGGATATTCATGGTCCTCCGCAAGATCTGCCACCCCCAAAAATAAACGCCCCTCCTCCTCGGAGAGATTGGACTCTCTGACCGTCTGAAGCAATGTGTTGTCCAAGTCCAGCACGAGGGCCAGCTTCTTCTCCTTGAACAACTTTGCCATGTGTGCTCTCCGCAGTTGAGCCTTCAGGTTCACAGTCTCTTCTTGTCTTGTTATCATCCTCATTTTCTTGATTTTTCTGATTATTATTTTGGTTAACCTTTGATATCATTCTCATTTAGGCCCTCTTATAGACTCCACAGCCGGAGCTCAGACCAATTCCTAATTCTAATAGGATAGGGGATACATTAAGTTTCCATAAATAGCAACCATCTCAAACCTTTCAGCATACGGATTCGAGTCTAAATTTGGAAACTTTTTTTTCTTGTTTCCTACTAGGATTGGGACTCCTATTGTTAGCTGTAGTAATTAAACTGATCACGAGAGAATAAAAAGACTTGATGATTGAATTGAAGTGAAAAGCCATATGATCATCAATCTGTAGGAAATTGCACTTCTTTGTTCAGGTGGCAGAGGACTTGAGACCTGCACAACAGAACCTGAGACCAGAGGAGCAAGTTATGGAGATTCCGAGATACATCCGCAAAGGTGTCCACATCAACAGCGACGAACTTGATCGGTTGCGCGGTGAACACACTGAAAACGTCCTGAAGGAAGAGAAGCTGATTCTGATCCTGGACCTGGACAACACCCTGCTCCATTCTGAGGACATTGGTAATCTCTCTCCCTACGAAAAATGTTTCATGGATTTGGCGAAGGACGATCCGACGATAGGCATATTCAAGTGGGACAACAATTGTGTGACGAAGCTACGACCCTTCGTCCATACTTTCCTGAAGGAAGCGAGCGAGATGTACGATATGTACATCTACACCATGGGAACTGGTGAGTATGCTGCTCTGATGTGTAGATTTCTTGATCCCGATGGCGTGTACTTCGAGTCCAAGGTGATATCGCGAGAAGACTGCACTCGACCGGGCCAGAAAGGGCTGGAGATCGTCCTGGCTGAAGAAAGGGTAATGGTAATTGTGGATGACAACTGCATCGTGTGGGAGAATCACCGGAAGAGCCTGGTTCGTATAAAGAGGTACAAGTTCTTCGGATTGGGCCATCGGTTCATTGGTAAAGATGCCAATGCTGTGCTGTCCAAGGCGAAGGAGCTTGATGAAAGCGAGCTCCACGGAGGACTGGCAAACACTCTACAGGTTCTTAAAGACATTCACCGCAAGTTTTTTCAACAAGATTTCTTAGTCGAGGGCGATGTGAGGCGAGTGCTCGAGTGGTTTGAGGATGGGAATGATTCTACTGTGTGATTGCGTAAATAATAAAATAAGTTCAAGTTTTTTTAGGAGGAAAACATTTTCTAGTTGAAATTGATAGATTTTCAAGTTAAATTTACCTTTTCTTAATTTGGAATGAAATTATGTTATCTTTTACGTTGTCTATGTGTCTGCTTGGACATTTCAAGCTAATGTAATGTATACTTGACATTTTATTTTGGAGTCACAGCTTTGGGTAAATAAAAATTAACAATTGAAAATGTCAAATTTTACCTAATATAAAATGCTTGAATGACAAATTATTGTTGTTGCTAGAACTACGAAGAGATACATAAAGCCTTATTGCTCTTCCTCTGATTAAATATTTTTTTGTTTCAGTCTCGGTTTGATCCTCTTATAAACTCTCAGATCAGAGCTTTGATCGATTCCTTATCCTATAAAAACTAGCCACTAAGTTGCCTTTAGAAAATAATCCTATAACTGATTTTTGAATTGTCCTGTAATTACGATGGATTAGTATCATTTAACAAAAGATTTATTAGTATATACCAATAATATTATTTGCAAAATGGGATAATAGAGAAGTTTCGCATCCTTGCGAGCTGGAGTTAGCTGGTCCTTGTTTTGGTAATTTTTATAGTACGGTTTTAATGGAGCGCGAGTACAGTAGCTCACCGTTTCTTATCAATTTTTTTTTTTTATAGTACGGGGCAATGTAGCCTGATTTTTCGGTTTTGAAGTAGTTTTAAAACAATCACCTTCATTCTCCTGCTAATTTTCATACTTTTTCTAGTTTATACTTTTCTTAATGATAAATCCTTTGACTTGAGTCAAAAGCATGTAATGCCACACTTGCAATTTACAAGAGGGGTGGTTGGGGGAGTAAACCCTCCCATACCCATTTCATGCACATCACCATGCCCTCCACTCCTCCTTACTTTGACTATATGAAACTCCATCCATCCCCTCTCTATTTCTCCTCTTATCCTCTTCTACTCTCTTCCTCATTTTCCCTAAAGCTTTAAGCTTTAACTACAAAAGAAAGAACTTTCACAAGGAAAAGATCTCCTTCAAGGCTCTCATCAAAGTCTCATTTTTCAAGACCTTATGTTTAGACGGTTACCCATCTCATAATAGTTTTGCTCTTTACCTGAAAGGGTTTCAAACTCCATAGCTCTCCGAGCTCCAAGAACTCATCATTTGGATGGATGAAGGCAAGAAATCACGTCCTCATTTTTTTCTAGCAAGAAATCACACACCCAACTCTCTTTAGCAAGAAATTACATTCTCACTCTCTCTTTACAAAGGAATCACATATTTAAAATCTTTCTAACAAATTTTTCAAAAAAAAAAATCTTTCTAACAAGATTTTAACCACACTTGTATTTTTTGTAGCAAGAACCCTTGTTATCTAACATGGTAATATGCTCACGAAAATAGTTGTAACTTATGAACTATGGCTCCAATTAAGTTGAAATTTCTTTTAACTGAAATATGATTCAATTTTGTCCAATTTTATATATTATTCCTTCCAAATTCTACCTCTAACCCGTTCAAGATTAGGTTCAAACTTAATACTTGTATAAATGTGGGTCTGTTGTCCTCTAAATACATTCTTTTTTTTTATCATGACTTTTGATATAAAAACCAAATGATCTAATTTTGGTCCCATTGAAAACATAATTCAATTCCCTACAAATTCATATATTATTTGTCTTCTAGTTCTAACTCTAAACTCTTTTAAATCGGGTGGGTCCAAAAATGTTGTGTGTACAAACGCGGGTTTTCTGTTCTCTAAACACATATTCGGTTTTTTAGTCATAACTTTTGATATAGGATTCCAAATGAGCTGGTTTTAGTCTCATTAGAAAGATAATTCAATTTTGCACAACTTTCATATGTAACATGTCTCCTAATTCAGTTACCCTTCAAAATTAGGTTCAAATTTAAAATGTGAATCTGCCACCCTGGATCCATATTCGAGTCCAACCCATGTTCGGTTTCAAATCCATAACTAATCCATGTTCGGATCCAAACCCATAACCAATCTGCATTCAGATCCAAACCTGCAACTAATCCGCGTTCGAATCCACCCACATAGCGATTTGCATTCAGATCCATCCCGATTTGGTCCATGACCCGTTTGGGTGCCAAATGTGGTTCTGATCTGCATTTGGGTCTGCCCAAATGAGGATCAACTGATCTGCGTTCGGATCCAACCCACATTGAACCCAACCTAAATCAATTTAAATCCACATTTCTGTTCTAACTGCACAGCAGTTTAGTAAAATTATTATAACTTTTGATTCAGACCTCCGATTGAGTTGACCTGAGATTTATTGGAAAAAGAATTCAAAGATCTACAATGTAACTTTTTTCCTCTCTAATTTCCACTATATCTTAGTCAAATTGTAGCATAAAATTAGAGGTTATGCATAACAGTAATATTCTTGTGCCATGTTCGGTAAATCCAAGATATCTCTTGATCCCGAACACCAATTAAGCTCATCCTAGGCTCGTTTGAAAGAAATTTCAGTTTCCTAGAACTGCTAGTTATACTTTTTGCTCCAATTCTAATTATATAAAAAGATAAAATTTATTTTTAACCTCAACAAGTACAAGAAGAATAAGTAATAACGAAGTTGCTAAAATTGTCCTTCCCATATGAGCTTCTCCAAAATTTGGGGCCCATCTATGAAGCCTACCTGTCTTTTGTTTGTAAATTTTTATATTATTTTAGTTCATGTATAATAAATCAAAACAAACTACACTAGCATAGTTGTCTTCACCAACCACTAACAATACTCATCTTCGCTAACACTACTAATTCCTGCAACACCACTTATCTCCGTTAACTCCACCAACTCGCATTGCATTGTCTACTCGACTTACATCCACTGACAACTCTATCTCATAAATCCTTTGCTTCATAGTTTTACTCTGTCGGTCAACTCTTTTTTGAAATTTAGTCAAATCTTATTCACTTACTTTATCAACCTTCAGCTTGATGATATTTTGATTTCATAATTGCATGACTCATTTAATTATTATTTTAGTTGTCTTATTTGATTCAATGGTCTACTTAGTAATTTTTAACCTCACTCAGAATTTACATGAAAAATTACACTTGACTTCACTAATCAATACACTACACGTTAATTCGATCATATGAAATCAAAACGGTTTATTGGCCTGATAACTATCCTATTCATATTATGTATATACATCGTATAACAAATATATCTCTTACTCTACCTGGACATATACTTGGATCTTGACTTAGTTTAATATTCCATCTCCGGACGTCACTTGACTCGCACATTGTACTAACGTGATACTAACTTTGCATGATATCGCCTATAAGCTAATGTAACTTGATTATTGAACTTGTGCATATTAATAAGATAATCGGCATTCATGAGGAAAAATGAAAGGTGGATTTGTCAATACCTTAATGGAGATACCAAAGATTGATCAATCGATATAGCCTGGTGTTGCTGTTAATTCGGTTTGCAGCCATGACTTGATATTCCAGTTTATACTGTGACATGTTATTTTAGTTTATGTTGTGACCTGATAATCCAGTTTATACTATAACCTGATATTTCAACTTACGTTGTGACTTGATATTCCAGTTTATGCTGTGACCAGATTGTTCTCCGTAAAAATCTTGCTTTCTTCCATTGATTAAGATGATTACAACGAAATAGGAATAATAGAAAAACAAACGAGAGAATTTATATTTTTATCACTCTCTTTTACAATAAAAATGTGGGTTCTAGTGTGGCGATAAGATCTAACTAATAGAACTTGTTGATGATCCGACGTGAAAATCTCTCTCTTTGAAAAAGATGATGGCCGGCTCGAGCTCTCTCTCTGCTGATCTCAATAAATTCAAAACTCTCACGCATAACTTGAACTCCAAAAAGATCTCCGAGGCTTCAAGGCTCTCCCGGATAATTTGAATTGCCAAAAGACCTCTAAAGTCTCCTCAAAGAGGCTATTTATAAACTTTAGTTGGTTATGAGAGCTCCCTTAGGGATAAGAATAAAAGGTTTTTGTATTCATTAAGGACTCTAATTAAATATTTGATTTTGATTTAAATCTCTTTAAATTTGATCCTAATTGGACTCAATTCGGATATTAGATAATCCTAAATCTCAATCACAATCAATTTAGGATTCTGAGATTTGCCCACGCAGAGTTAAATACTCTGAACGCTGAACTAAGGTTTTAGTTTTTCATTTCGCCTATTCATGTGAAGTTAAACTTATGCTAACGCGAAGCTATTTAATAGCTTTGCGTCCAACTGGCCACGGAGCTATTTTTCTTATCTTTTGAAATTTTATCCTCCAACAGGACCTCTTCCAAAGTTTTTAAAATTGCTATGATCGATAAATTTTAAAATATTTTGGATCTTCAATTTGGTGATTTAATGACTAACACGAAGTTAGCCCACTTCTTATCTTCACATTTTCATTGCAATACGTGAAGCTAGTAGCTTTGCATCACACTGCCATAACGGCTCGAAACTCCATACCGATACTAAGGGGTGGGTTTTCTCATTTAAATAGAGTCTCCTCCTTCCTCTTGTTCATGTTGTCAAAAATAGTTGTGACGCCAAGAAGAAATCTGGTCTTGTGAGTTAGCCGAGCTCCAAACTAGCTAAGAAACAATTCTGGCTGATTTAGAGAAGGCTGATTTTGATAATGAGGGGAGCCAGGCAGCGATTCTTAGAGCTTGCGAAACTATTGCCAAGGTCCAGGCCATCTTAGAGACTAACCAAGCCAGACTAGAAGAGTCGTCAAAGAAGAGAGAGGAGTTGGTATTGCAACAAGGGCAGCTCAAGCAGGAAGGCATAGTGAGGAGCAAGGCGATTGAAGAAGCCTGCCAGCGGCTCATCTAATGGCTTTCTATTCATGAAGAAGACTTGCATCGCCAAGCTCTACACTCCATGGAGAAGACTTGAGAACAAGTTATTGGCCAGACCGAGAATAAATTGAAATGTTTAGGAGAATTATGATCTCCTTGTATCTTTTTCTTCTTTTTGTAATAAATAAGGAAGTTCAACTTTTTTGACTTTATGTTTTCTTTGTTAACTTGTCTCCATTCCTGGGGTTCTGGCGAAAACACTTCAAGACTCTCTCGTGTAACTTGAATTGCAGATACCAAGATGATCGAGTTAGGATCATCCATTTTCGACAGAGACGCCTAATTACACATGCCTTGACAATAATGCTTGAACTACAATAGCATAACTTCATCAAATTACTTTGGCAGACAACTTCTTCGATATCGTCAATGTTGCATCAATAGCAATTCTTTCTAAGATGCAATTTTGTAGAAATTAGACTTTTCTTGGCAAATAATAATTTCTTGTAAATATTTTAATCAAGGAATGATTTCAGTTAAGATATTATCTTTTGATTACTTTATGTTAAATAATAAAGTCATTTTTTATTACTTTATATTAAATAATGAAGCATGTTTTTGTTATTTTTATTTGCACTCTTAAAAAAATTATTATAGTTTTAACAAATTTACTTATTGCCCTTTATCTACTCGGTCTGGCTAGTTCTTATAACTTTTGTTGCTAGGATGTATAAGATAGACAATTTATTTAATTCTTGTGAATATTGTTGCAGGGTGCTGAGATGGATACATAATTAGAAACTCAATTAAGTTTGTAGAAGAACATTGTATGAAAAACTAAGATGGATAATTGTTTAACTAAAGCATTAATTGAGCAAATTCAACGAGGACTAAAAGCTAATAGGAGTTTCCCAAATGTTGCTTACCAAGTTGCATGTGATGAGTTGTTTGTGAAGTGTGGAATTAGAGTTAGTGTAGCTCATTTAAAAAATCGTACAAAGACACTTAGAAAGGATTTGCGTGCATTTCAAGATATGTTAAACTTTAGTAGCAGTTTCGCATTTAATAAAGTCACTAGGAGGATGGATGCAAAACCAAAAGTTTGGAAAGTCCATCTAGCGGTATGTTATCCTATCTCTGAGTTCATTGATGCATATTTTAAATAGAAATTTTATTTCTTATTGGACTAATTTAGCATCAATGTACTCCATTTGATTTGTAGTTATCGGTATATGCATTAATGTCAGAATGTATTTTGGACAAATAGCTGCGATAATAATGTAGCTGAAGGGTTTTCCTGTGCTTGCTTAGTTTCAAATTTGCTTCTAAGTTTAACAATGTGCATTTGAAACATATTCTTTTTAACTTCTAAGTTTCTAGTTTGCTTCCAATGCAACAACATTTAGCAGGTCAAACATTTTTATATGTCCTAATTGTAACTTGAGGACTATTATATTCATCTGCATTTGCTGCTTATTGATATAAGAACTTGATTGATTGCTAGCACTATAGTAACCTTATTATTTGGGAATTTAAGATTTCAACATATATATGTATTTGAGAGAAGAAACCACCTTTACTAAGTCAAGAAAATATTTAGATGTTGTACACTTAGTTTTTATCTTATTTATTATTTGTGTACAATAGTCACATGCAGGGGCTGCACAATATCGATACAAAACCGTGCCAAGTTTTGAGAACTCACAACTAATTTATGGCAAGGATAGAGCTACGGGCCTTTCTGCTGCAGCCGTAAAAGAAAGACATATTCACTTAGAAAAAAAGAAAGAAAGAAGTATTGGATTCCATCAACATCGAGTAAGAGAGTGATAAGAAGATCGGTCAAGAAGATGATGTACAATCCATGACACCTTCAGGTCACCAAGAACAAGTTTCCAAGGTATGCTCATCTAAAGTTGTTGAATTTGGGTATGACTCTTTTAGTTCCACATCGGCTGGGCGTTAAAGAGACACCACCTAGGAGTTCTATAAATAGGGCCTTGTGCCTTTGGTTTTGAGTATCCAAAATAATTAGTTATTATATAAAACTGTTTTGAGAAAACAGCTTTTATTTTGGGAAGTTTTCAAATCTGAAAAACTCCAAGTTGTAATTTTGGATTTTTGGATTTTGGAAAAACTCCAATTCTTGGAAAACTTTCCAATTTACCAGAGATCTTTGTAATTTAAAACATTGGTGATAGTGGATTGATCGTTGGTGCCCGAGAACGTAAGTAACATTTACTGAAATGTCTTATCTTATTTTGCATTAGTTCTTGTGTGGCACTATTTTGGGTGCCTATTTGTAAGATATCTGCCTTTCGCAACAAAAGTGACATATAAAAGAAAGCATGGAGTTTCAAATCAAACAAAAGCGAAGACTTTCATATGCTGAAAACTGGAATGGACTCAGTTGCCTCCGTAATCGTGAGTTGTGCACCTTGTGTGTATAAGGAAGAAGAATTATTTGAGGAGGTTTCAAAGGTTGAAGGGTTGGATGAAAATTCACAACTTTTAGCATATGACTATTTTTGTTAGGATGCGATTCGGGGAATGACTTTTATTGGTTTGCCTATCAATCGAAGGAAAAGATGATTGGAATTGAAGCTTGGGAGGTAATATTCTTTGCACATCATATTTTTAGTACTCATTTTTAATCATGAATCTAGAATAAAAAAAAAAATCAAGTTGTTATATTTGTACTTAGAAGTTGTCTAGCATGAAGAATATCATTTATTCGTAGTATCTTCTCTTGATTGAGCTTATGTTCACTTCAGCAGAATTAGTATCAATCATGCTCATTGTATTCACTTTTGCTGTCACAGATAATTGAATGGCCATAAAGAGTTGGAGTTGGATCAGAATATTTCTTAGGTAATGATTGATGTGATGAATTACGTCCTCCTTAATGACTATATTTTGCCAAATTTACAAAGCCTCAGCTCAAGCAACAAAAACTTTGGGACTTCGAAAATGAGTTACATGAGTCAAATATTTCAGCGTTTAGATTTTGGTATTAGAAACTTCTGTCAAAGTTTGGATTTTGGTATACTGAAATAAAAAATATTGGATTAGTATGTATTGAGATCAAAATGTTTTGGGTAATTGCTTAAACAAAAGTCCTTGTGTTTAACATCCTTGGATGTCTGTGAAGATGTACATATTTCTGAAATAGAAGTCCTGGTACAAATTGTACTGATGTTGATATTATGTTATAATACTGTGTTGCTGTTGTTGTTGCTGCTGTTGTGATACTGTTCTAATGTTGCTGATATGCCATGTTGTTTCTGCTGATTTATACTGGTAATGTTACTGATTTATATGTTGTTGTTGTTGATTTATTTGTTGTTGCTGATTTATGATGCTGCTATTGTTGAAAAAGGAATAGAAAATGCCCAAATAATAAAAAGGAGGCATGACAAAAATGAACAGAAACATTTTTTCGTTGCAGTAGTTGATTTATTACTAGTTGAACAAAGAACTTTTAGGTTTAGAATAGTTCAAATTTTAGAAATTCGAACATCATAGCATGTTGATTTGTCTGGTCCTTTTGTTGTTCTCATCTCCTTATTCTTATATATTGCATTAGTTTCCACATTTTTGCAGTAATTTCCTTGTAATTTAAGTCCCAAGGTATTTCTTAACTTTTGTGAAGTTTGGACTATTGGGTTATTATATGCTTAATTATTTAGAAATTAAATTAATATTAAAATTTTCTATAATTTAATTAGAATAACATTTTCCTCTTAATTTTCTATTAAGCAACCAAACATAAGAAATTGCTTTCTTTCAAAATTTCCTTAAAGTTTTCTTCATTTTCTCTCTAACCAAACATAAAAAAACTAATTTTCATATCATTTTCTTTCCTTTTCTTTTTCTTCACTTTCCTTCAATCCAAACACAGCCAAGGAAGGTTGAAAATTGAAGGCTTCTACACTATTAAGTCTTCATTTTTTTTTCTTTATAATTTTTTCATTTAGAATTCTACAATTATAATTTTTTTCATGTAACTTTTTCAAAACTCATAATTATTCTAGAAAAAATACTAAAAACAAGTTGCGGATGACGGTTAAGATCTTTTTCCCTTTCTTTGGGCTTTTAATAATTTCCAAAGAGATTTATAGAGTTAATTTATTAAAGTAATGAGATTCCAAATAATAAAATTTCATTTTTCATAATATTTTTTTATTTGTTAGAACTAGCCCAGCTAACTGGGTCGTGCCCGGCACAGCACGGGCACGGCCTGTGCCGCCGGCAAGGCAAGCATGCCGGGGCTTAGGCTCGGTCTCGGCCCGCCAGCACGGCACGGCGGGCCCGTGCCGTGCCTATGCCGAGCCCGTGCCGGCCCATATTATTTAAAAAACAAAAAAAAGAGACTACTTACCTTCATTTAACTGGATTTAATAAGAAGTAACAACAATAAAAAAATATTATATTATAATTAATCTCATTACATTCATATAATTGCTTTATAAATCTCTTTAGAAGTTATACAAAGCCCAAAAAGAGGGGAGAGGATCCTAGCCGTCACCCTCAACTTATTCTTATTATTTTTTCTAAGAGATTTATGAGTAAAAAATTACAAAAAAAAAAAAAATTGAAAATACATGAAAATCCGAACAAATGTAAATACTTTTAATTATGCTTTATTTTCTTCTGGTAAGTCTAAGGTCTCTAGTACAACTTCATTAGCCAAGTTTTGTTCCCTATCATCTGCGTCGTACCAATTATTCAAGCAGACACACATCTCCAATGTGTCCGGTGCCATTGAGGTTCTCAACTCCGTGAGCACTCTACCACCTGCGTTAAAAGCAGACTCCGATGCTACAGCAGACACCGGAGGAGTTAGTAGATCACGGGCCATATTGGAAAGCACATGATATATTTTTTTCATGTGATTTCCACCATGCCAAAATATCAAAGGATTCATAATTTTCATGGGATGTGTTATCTTCATAGTTAACTCTTTCTAAATAATAATGTAATTCATTAAAATATGTACTAGTTTGTCTTGCCTTTCTTCGGTGAAATACAGATGATATTATTGGATTACAAATTTTCCTAGTAGATGGTTCTTTTGTAGATTGTGTTAGCACACTATACATATCTTCGTATGTTTTATACATAATATCTAAACATATTTTAATATCATTAACTAAATCCCTTACATTATCTTCATAAGACATATTTGAATAAAATAAATCTATTAATATTTTAAGTTTATCTAATTTGCAACAGGGATCCACAACAGTTGCAAAATATAATAAGTATGGAAAATCTTTAAAATATTTATTAAATTTAATTTCCATAGGTTGAACAATATTTTCAAGTATTTGGTGATTTATACATTCATTAAAAACCGAACTAATTTCGGTTAGATAATATAGTGCAATATGTGTAGTTGGATAATAAGTGCCTGACAGTGCTCTAGTTGCATTTTTAAATTTGCTTAAAAACTTAGAAATGCAATTCAACTGGTGTCATTCATTATTATCTAAACTATATATTGGTGACTCCATTTTATTAAAAGTATTTATTATATTTTTATACTAAATAGCTATATTTAACATTTTATATGTAGAATTTCATCTTGTTTTAACATCTATAGGTACAATTCTAGGTGATATTTTCATATTTTTATATATTTGTTTAAATTCTTGTCTTCTTGGCCCACTATCTTTAATAAAAAGTAATGTATACCTAAGTTTCATTAGTGAATCATTTACTATTTTTAATCCATTTTGAACGCATAAGTTTAGTATGTAACAAATACACCTAACATGGAATAATTTTCCATCTAGAATTAGTTTTGTAATATTTTTAAGAATTCTAATTGCGGTCGTATTTTCAGAAGTATTATCCAAATAAATGGTAAATATTTTTTTCTATTCCATAAGCTGAAAAAACACTTAGAAGGGATTGTGATAAATTATGTGCATTGTGAGGAAATTTAAATAACCTAAACCCTATTATTCTTTTTTGTATGCACCAATCTTGATCTATATAGTGTGCGTTACGCATAAATAATTACTTATATTTAGAGCTTCCCAATAATCTGCAGTTATAGCAACTTTAAAAATTAAAGAAGTAAAAATAGTTATTAAAGTGTCCCTCTGCTCTTTAAATAGTTTGAATATGTCGGATGTCGAAGTTGAACGTGAGACTTTTTTATATTCGTCAGCAAATGTAGTTTTACAAAATCTTTCAAATTTGCGATTTTCCGAAAATGTAAATAGTTGTTCGTCATGTATTATAAATCTTGCTAAATTTTCTCTTGTTTTAATTGGATCATATTTACGTATACCTAACGATCTACCAAATTTGCTTATTTGTGTTTGATTTGGTTCATTTGGTGGGTGAGTTTTGTCTAGGTGTCTTTTAAGATGACCCGCTACCTAAAGGAAACGAATAATTTTTTTTGACAATATTTACACTTAGCTTTCCTAACACCATTTTCTATTATTTTCTCAAAATCTTTCCATATGTCAGATCTAGTAGTCCTAGTAGATGTGGTAGTTTGTGTTTTGGGTCTGATTGTATCAGTTAGTTTTTCCTCAGATACAGAAAATGGTACTTGAGGAGATTGTTCTAAGGGTTAATATAGATTTTGATATTCTTCATCAGTTAAAAAGGAAGAAAAAGAACCCGTGGCTTGAGAGCAAGAAGCGCCAGACGAGTGTGGATCCATTTTAATAAAATCCTAAAAAACGAATAAAAATTCTCAAAAAAACCGAACAAAAAACTTTAAATTATAAATACCTGTTAACCGGTGAACTATTTGAGAGATAGAGTGAAATATCTAGCTAAAGAGATGAAGCTGGAAGTCGAAAAAAGCGAAGAAAACCTTACTTCAGTGAGAAAATTTGCTTGGATTTTATTTAGGAGACTTGCTTGCTTGAGACTTCTTGATCACTTGATTGAAACTTGCTAGAAAGAGTAGATAATTAAGAATTTTAGAAGAGTTTTGAGAATGATTTTGGTTGTATAAGAATGATGAATGGTAATAAAGGAGATAATGAGATATTTATAGAAAAAAAAAGGTTTTAATTTGCAAAAAAAATTACAAAAACCCCCCAATGGCTATGTTGATCGTTGGGGGGAAAATTTGCAATTTAAAATGCAAGAAACCCCAACGGCTATAAAAATAGCCGTTGGGGGCTCTTTGCAAAAAAAAATTTGCAAACACCCCCCAAACCCCCAACGGCTATTTAATTTAAAAAAAAAATTACCCGTGCCGGACCGTGCCCGGCACGGCTCGGCTCACCGAGCCGTGCTGGGCACATGCCGTGCTGGGCACATGCCGTTGGGCACGCCCGGCCCACTTAACACCCCTAGTTAGAACTAACTAAACTAAATTAACTAATAAGACTATCCAAAATTTTGATCTAAAAAAAAGATAAAACCCGGGCTGGCACGGGCATGGCACATGCCTAACGGACTATGCCGGTTTGCCATGCCTAGGCCTGTGTCCATGTGGGTATGCCATGCCATGCGTCGTGCCTAGCCCGGGCCGTGCCCAAGCAGTGACGGGCACGACCTAGTTACCACCCCTAGCGCGCGCGTGTGTATATATATATATATATATATATATATATATATATATATATATATATATATATATATATATATAGAGAGAGAGAGAGAGAGAGAGAGAGAGAGAGAGAGAGTAGCCGGGAGTTAGTGTGTCTTAGGGGCGGTCAAAGGCTCATCTTCTCTTTTTCTTTTTCAATCAGGCTCCATGATGTTCATTTCCATCTCTTTGATCTCACTCATGCCACTCTTTTTCTTTTTCAATCAGGCTCCATGATGTTCATTTCCATCTCTTTGATCTCACTCATGCCATAAAAGTCCAACTCTTTTTCTTTTTCAATCAGGCTCCATCATGTTCATTTCCATCTCTTTGATCTCACTCATGCGATAAAAGTCCAACAATAATTGGGAGGACACTTGGACAACTCACTAGGGGGAATTTCCAAAGGTGCACACCCTTTTTCCTAGTGAGCCCATTTTTTCTAGTGAGCACACCCTCTCTTTTGAAAAGAGAGGGTTTTTCCTAGTGAATACACCATTAATTTGCAAAACACCCTCCTACATCTTCTCACCACACCCATGTTTTAAAAGTCCCTTCCTGCTCCTTCGCTGCAGACACATCGTCCGCATCCTCTGCTCGCCGCCTCCTCCTCTGCTCCTTCACCTCCGCCTCTGCTGCAAACCAGTCTCCGCTGCGGTTTCCGACGGAAATTTCTTCGCAGCTCGTGCGAGTTAAGTAGATCTCTTCATCTCTGTTCACGACTTCTTTTTTTTAGATCCGTATATTTGGTTTGAACAATAATTGCTGATTTTTTTAAATCTGTAATTTAGTTATCATTTGATTAATGGGAATCTGTAATTTAGTTATCATTTGATTAATGGGTTTTGCCCTTACTTGATTCTGTTTGAGGAATTATGTAAAAGATTGGATCTTGATTGGTTTTGGGTGCCCAATTAGCAGATTTATTGTTAAAAAAATTGGTGAAATTTGTTATTAGATAGGGAATAACCCAAATTAATTGCCAAGTTTAGTTTGGAATTTGCATTGAAAGTGTTTGTTATTTGTATAATGATTTGTTTGAGATATGTTTGTTAATTCGTATTGTTGTGTGATCTCAGGCTTGGAACAATTGATGGCTTTACTGAAAGAAAGGAGCTAGGAGAGATTGTTCAATTTAGGCCTATTGGCATTGGGAAATTCTTCTCATTAGTAGTTGTTTGCTATTTGTACAATTGTAACTGAATTTTTGCCTATGGTTCTTATATTATTGAGGTGAGGATTAATTAGATGTGAATTTGTTGATTAGAACATACTGATGCTATTTTGTGTGGAAAAGTTTAAGTTTTTGTATGAATTGTAAGTATAGAACATATTGATGCTATTTGAATGGACTAAGAGTTTAAAGTTAATTGCTCAGAATAAGATTAAAAAATTGGACTATATTTGACCTATGTGGAAAAGTTTTAATTCGTCAATAAGAAACTGACCTCTATGTGATTCTTCTATGTGAATTTTAAGTTTAGTTTTGA
This sequence comes from Dracaena cambodiana, assembly GCA_036321105.1. Taxonomy (NCBI): domain Eukaryota; kingdom Viridiplantae; phylum Streptophyta; class Magnoliopsida; order Asparagales; family Asparagaceae; genus Dracaena; species Dracaena cambodiana. Next base: position 4,228,792 of record JAYEPQ010000015.1, read on the forward strand.
TATTACATTTTCACTTTTTCTGTTTTTGTTTTTGATTAGGGATAGACTTCTAGAGCAAGGAGAAAGGGTCTTCAAGAAGTGGCATGAGTGTGCCTTTATCTGCGCTTACCAAGATTAAATTGGCACTGACAGGCTGTACGCAACCCGAGGAACAACCCAAAAAACAATCCGTAGGCAGTAGGTTATGTGTATTAGGGGTTAGGGTATGATTCTAGTATTCAATGTAATTAAATTAACTTTTGACAACTCCACTTTGCATATTTAAATTTTATATTATTTAGTTATCAATTGAATTTTATTTTTACATTATTGTCGCCAATGCTATTCTTTGTTATATATTTATACTCAAACTTGCAATGCATTCATGAATGTTGTTTTTTTTTTTTAATAATAATTGAGTATTCTCTTAATTACTTGCATTGTTAAATTCAAACATGGGTGACATATTTTTCACTGTCCGAACTAAAAGTCCGGACCAAAAATATACTGTCTAGGGTGTATACTCCAGACAGTTTACACCTTATCCGGTATGCACAGCCTGAACAGAATTTCTACCGTCCGACCTTAAAGTTCGGACAAGCAAACAATTGTCTAGGGTGACTGTTCGGATAGTGAAAAAAACTGTCCGGACTATAAGTCTGAAGAGTAGATTTTTTTTGTTGATAATTTTTATCAATTCTCACTATTTGTAGGATTTTTGAGTAAGTAAATACCTAGTAAAATTAATTTTCGAATCTATTCTGTAAGATAATTTAGTAGAGGGAAATATTAGAAGGAATGATTGGAAGTTTTAGGTTTTAATTTTTTTTCCTTTTTTTTGGTTCATAATTTTTATTAATTCTCACTGTTTCTAGAATTTTTGAGAAAGCAAAAGGCTAATAAAATCAATTTTCGAATTTAATCTGTAACATAATTTAGTAGAGGAAAAGATTAGAAGGATTAACTATAGGTTTTAGGTTTTAATTTTTTTTTTCTTTTTTTGGTTACCTAGGAGATGCAGGTGAGGAAGAGAAGGGGAAGAAAGGTAGATGACAGTGGCATTTAAGTCAAAAAAATCAACAGCAAACTTGTAATATTAAATAAGTTTTTAAGTGGGCTCACTAGGAAAAGAGGTGTGCTCCTCGCGAAATTCCCCTCACCCCAGTAGGATAAGATCCTGTACCGGATACGAACAAAAAAAAGGGTCGGACTCATATTTCAAAGGATAAGAATCTAGAGGAAGCTTCCTCGTTTTCATCATTCATAGTCTCCTCCACTCTCATCCTTTCTTATTCTCACCCTCACTCTTTAACAACAAATTATAATTGAATCTGTGTGTGTGTGTGTGAGAGAGAGAGAGTGAGGGAGAGATGGGCAAAGGAGGAGATGGAAGTGAGGAAAACATGGCAGCGTGGATTGTTGGCATCAACACTCTCAAGATCCAACCGTTCAAACTTCCACCTCTTGGTATTAGAAAAATCATCCATTTATTATTTTTCTTCCTCTTTAATTGCTCCTTGTTATAATTATTTCTTCTTCTAATGATGAAAAAAATGATGATGTCCATGGTTGGGTCATTTGGATTTGGTGTAAATGATTTTTTTTTTTTTTTTGGTTGACCTTGCCTTATGATAATCACGATGATCGTGGCTCTTAACGAGAGTTTCCAAAGGAGCACACCACTTTTTCTAGTGGGCTCACTACGAAGTGTATTTTTGGTTCAGACTTTCAATCACTATAAAGTCACTATAAAGTGAGCTCCCTAGAAAAAAAAATGGTGTGCTCCTTTGGAAACTCTCTTAACCCTTTGTGTCAGATGCCTACAAAAAAAGATTAATTTTACTACACAGGTTATCTTGATTTGATTTGATGTTGTGGAAAGACCTTTTCTATTGTATCAAAACTCTGAAATTGTGGCGAGAGCTGAGAGAAATTATTTTGTATTTTAACATGTTCTTGCAGTTTGAAAGCTGGATATAATTTTGAAAGACCCTTTTGATGTACTAAAACTCCGACCGAAGTTACGGTGAGGGTTGAGGAAAATTATTTTGTATTTTAATAAATTTATATTAGCTTAATTATGATTTCCTTTTTCCTAATAAATAGTTGGTATTTTTCTGTAAAAATTTCCTATTAAATCCCCTTTTTCCTTATCACTTACTGTTGTTCCCAAATTCTGTCAGGCCCGCATGATGTTAGAATCCGGATGAAGGCTGTGGGTATCTGCGGCAGTGACGTTCACTTTTTGAAGGTTCGGCTTTTCGTTTCCTGAATTTTTTGTTCTGTTAGCTTATCAAATAATATTTCTGAAGCAAAATCTGCAACCTATGATCATCCAACAACAACAATAACAACACGAACCAAAAAGCCGTGATTGATAGTCCTCCTCCATTCATTTCTATCAAATAATACTCTTTATTTAAATATCTAGAATTCATATCTTTTCATATCAACTTTATCCAACCTGTGATCATCCGTTGTCAGGAACTTGTATAAATTTATGCCTGGATTCTTTAATTGGGGATTTGATAGTTAGTGATTAAAATATGATTTATGTTTCTCAAAATATTGCAGAAAATGCAGATGGCGCATTTTGTTGTTAAGGAACCTATGGTGATTGGACATGAATGTGCTGGGGTGATAGAAGAGGTGGGAAGTGATGTGAAGTCTCTGGTTGCAGGGGATCGTGTGGCAATAGAACCTGGGATCAGTTGCTGGCGCTGCAAAAATTGCAAAGGCGGACGATATAATGTTTGTGATGATATGAAGTTCTTTGCCACCCCTCCTGTTCATGGCGCTCTTGCTAATCAGGTTTAACACTTCTTCGCAATTAAAAACCTACAACCGTTGTAAGTTTGATAGCTCACTTAGATATCTTACTTGTAATGTAAGTTTCATATTTGGCTTGTGCCTTGTATCTTGCTGCACCTGGTCATGGCCGGTCAGGCTGTAGGGAGCCGCTCGGGCTTGGACCCATTTGAGCCACAATTAATGTGGAAAACCACTAGATGAGAGGTGGTGTTTTTGGGGTTTCTTTTGATAGCATTGAATCTCTCTCATTTTATGTACTGTGGAATAGGCCTAGTTTGGTTGAACGTGTATATCTTCGTCGTCTTGGTTCTTTCTTTTTTTTACTGCAAACTGTGGGCTAACTTCTCCCTACGTTCCGTTAAAACATCTTAACAAAACTATTACAAAATACTTTACTTAAGTAGGTTTAAGTACGTTACTACAAAACCAACATGATTACATAATTAGGATAAAGCAAACTAAACAGCATAGCAACATCGGGCTTCAGCCGTTCTTTGTCTTTCCTTGTATATCATTCACGAACAGCTTCTTTCTCCTATGCACCTTTGTCTATGGACTCTTGACCTCCATTTGCTAGGATTCCTGTCCAAGAGTCTATGTCAGAAACAGTTAGATCAATGCATTCGTCAATGGTGTGTGACGTGTCATTAAAAATTCTATTGTTTTGCTCTCTCCAAATGTTCCAACAAACCGCCGCCACTAGCTGAGCTCTCATGGCTTTTCTGTCTGTATGTATCCTAGCCCTTTCCCAATAAGTGGTTTCATTGCTGGATATATCTAGGGTCAAAGTAGATGCAGCCCTCTCCCAAGTGGTAACCCTGAATTCACACTCAATCAGGAGATGTTGAATCGTTTCTATACACTTTCCGCACAACACTCATTTACTTGGACTCTCCCAACCTCTTTTATGAAGGTTGTCTCAAGTTAAGATTGTCTTTTATGCTGTTAGCCAAATGAAAATTCTTATTTTAAGTGGGCATCTTGTCTTCCACAATTGCTTAGCAAAGGGCAATCTGCATCCCCCCATCATTGATGAACTTATAGACTGATTTGACCAAGAAACTGTTCATCACATCCCATCTCCACGAGGGAATATCCTCCCCGTTTACCGATCATATTGTCCGTGCTAGTATAGCCTCTAGATCAACTTTCTATGCCCTTTCCCTTACACTTATGACTCTCTGAAGCTGGAGTCTCCATAGTCTGCTTGGTTCTTCTAACATTGCTTAATGTGTTAGATCTTAGGGTTGCTAAAATCAAGGGACAGGGAGTCCCAGCCACTTCATAGTTGATGGCATTATTGAAAATAATGCGTTATAAAACCCGTTATATTGCGTTACGAAACCTAACGGAATCCCAGTGTTATGTAACAACTAAAAATAACTTAGTGTATCGTAACAGTACGTTTTATATGTTATTTTACGTTATATTACTTAATGTTACGTTAAATTATATTATGTTACGTTATTTACAATTATTTTTGAAGTAATTTCTATATTGTTATTAATTATTATGTTGATTATTAGTAAATTGCTATAATTTTCTTTCTTAATTAGTTGTTAACTTGTTTGATTGCTTGTAGACTTGCAAATTTGCTAATTTGCGATTGTTTCCTTATTCGCTTATTGTAATTCATCTCCGATTGTTGAAATATGTTACTTGTTTATTCTATTGAATTTTATGCTGAACTGAAATCAACAACTGCAAATAAGATAAATTGAACATTACAGAATATAAATTACAACAACGATTATAACTGGAATTGAAATAAAAAAAATTATAATCTTAATTTCTTGTTTTGATGATGATTTGAATTATGGTTTCAGACTTAATATAACTTATGAAGATAAATGTGAAAATTATTGTAAAACTTAATATAAAATTAGAAAAGATTATGTATTACAAAATGGTTTTATATTCTTCTTCTAGAAATTTTAATTTTTTTTTTAATTTATCAAAATTATTTAATATAGTTATATTTATTTTTATTAAATAAATAGGAAATTACATAACCTACGTTATACGTTACGCTATATTTGATATAACCAAACAGAGGCAAAACGTTACGTTACCGTTATCGCTATTTTAAACATTGGTTGATGGAATGTTGGCTTGGAAATGTTGAAGGCATCATTGATTAAGTTTACTTTTGCCTATGATAACTTGGTAACTTTCTCATTCATGTAATGAATCGTTCCTTTCCTAAGAGAAAAAGGAAAATGTAGTGGATATTTCCAGTATCTACAGTAAACCACAATCTATTAAGCTTGGCGGACCAGATAATAGTCACTTAACAGGCTTGATGTAAAGCAACATTACTGGATATGTTACAAATATGAGGGGAGGATAGGAAACTACAGCCAAGAAAGATAGAAAGCACAATTCAGAACCGCGATAGATAACATTATCAAGTACCTATATTTATCATTGAGTCAGAACAAAATGATAGCTAAGAACTTATTTTCCAAGCCTTAGTTACTTATAAATAAAAAGAAAGGAGGTTCTTTTAGAAGAGGGGAGAAAAAAGCAAGCAAAGAAAGATAACAAGCATGCATAACCTGCATTTGTCCTGTCTTCATGGTTTTCACCATTAGTTATAACCATATTTTATTTTTAAAATATCTTGTTTTTCGCCCTAGGAAACAGTCTCTTTGCAAAGTAGAGGTAAGTTGCATATATCAAATCCTCTGTAGACCGTGTAATGCGAGAGCCTCGTGCACCACCAGGTTGCCCAATTGTTTTTTACCCATTGAATTTTGCATAGTGCATGGTATGATTCCTGATTCCTCTTAGACCATGATCCTACACTTTAGTACTATATATATATATATATATATATATATATATATATATATATTATTTTATTTTATTTTATTTTGTGAGAGAACTATACCCCGTAGCTACATGAATACTATAGGAGAATCAGAAGCTATGATTCTCTTTGTGCTTGTTGACATGAGTGTCATGCTTGATGTGAAGCCAAAATGGTGACGGCCATTATTCGAGGGGCATGTATAAGTTTTAACCAATAATCCTACTTGATTTATTGCTTAACCAACTTAGAGATTACCATATGGAACACAAGGGAATCCCATCGAATTTGGAGAAGTGAGGATATTCTTGGTTGCATTATCTGAATACATCATTTCCTGTATTACTGCTATTAACTCTTAATATTTGCATGTAATTCTTGATAATTGTTTCACCAGAAGAAGCTCTCAAGTTTGACATGATTTAATGTGTTTTGTGAAGAGTCATCTCGTCTTGTAGTCCATCATTATTGCTTCTGATCCCTCTTTTTTGGCAGATAGTCCATCCTGCAGATTTGTGCTTCAAGCTTCCTGACAATGTGAGCTTGGAGGAGGGGGCAATGTGTGAGCCTCTCAGTGTTGCAGTCCATGCTTGCCGTCGTGCTGTCGTTGGTCCGGAGACAAATGTTCTCATCATGGGAGCTGGACCTATAGGATTAGTCACAATACTTTCAGCCCGTGCTTTTGGTTCACCAAGAATCATCATAGTGGATATCGATGATTATCGTCTTTCAGTTGCAAAATCTCTTGGAGCAGATGAAGTTGTAAAGGTTTCTACCAATATTCAGGTTGGGGCTCCACAACCTTCTTTTTATCTTCATATTTTGTATAGTGTAATCAATATTTAAGATGACGATAACGGAGGTTATATAGCATATAGTGTAATTAAATATAAAATTATATAAAATAAATTTTATAAATTGAGAATTGAATTAAAAATTCTAAAAGAAAATATATAAAAAAAAATTATATTCCAGTATTAATTCTAAATTTCTAACAAATTTCACAGTAATTCTTATATTTATTTTCAAAAATTAAATTACATTCATATTCATAATTTTGATCATCATCTAAATAAGAAAACGAGATTTCAAATTTATTTTTAATTATTATTAATATTGTAATTTATATTTTGTAAACATGAAAGCAACCTAATCTATAATTGGACCTAAAATATCGGTCCAACCTGCGTCTAAATGGGCAAGATTGAGTCATAGCCCTTTTTTGAGAGAGTAGTTGTACTTGCATTTATTGTTCAAAAGTTTCTATAATTTTGTATCAAATTCCTTTTGTCGTAAACTTAGCATAAGAGAGGCCTTGAAAGGGAATGCCAATCCTAGAAAAATACAAAGATCCTTGTGACAGCTTTGTAAAGGAACTTGGAGCTCACATCTATGTCCTCTTGCATAATTTCACTAAATTTCTTTATATGATGAGGTCTAGTCCAATTTCACCCTTAACTATTGATCAGTAGCTTCTACTCTATCATGTATTATTTCCAAATAACTTGCCTTTTTACGAATATGTTTTTACTCAGGATGTCGACGAGGATGTGGAAAAAATCCAGAATGCTATGGGCACAGCTATTGATGTGAGCTTCGACTGCGCTGGCTTTAGTAAAACAATGTCAACCGCTCTGAATGCCACTCGATCTGGTGGTAAAGTTTGCCTCGTGGGTATGGGGCATAATGAGCTGACAGTTCCTCTAACCTCTGCTGCGGCAAGGTAATCAATCTCCCAAGCTTCTATATCTTCACATTGTTCATCAAAACAGAAACAAAGACATTTATATATCGTGTTCTTTTTTGTGACAGAGAGGTTGACATCGTGGGCATATTCCGCTACAAGGACACTTGGCCGTTATGCCTTGAGTTTCTGAAGACAGGAAAGATCGACGTGAAGCCTTTAATAACACACAGATACGGCTTTTCACAGAAGGAAGTAGAAGAAGCTTTTGAGGTCAGTGCTAGTGGCAGTACTGCAATCAAGGTGATGTTTAATCTCTAGGAGCCAAAGCATATGCTCAGTATGTCGAGTTATGATCGTGTGGCTGTGACAAGAATAAGTTGTGTGTAAAGAGTTATAAATGCTCGGCTTCTTTGGTCTTGAGCTATGGCTTTCCAGGTTGTATATAAGCGAGATGTCGATATGCTATCAAGTATGACTGGTCGACTTACCTATTATGGCGATAAATATTTCAGTATCTTAGTGATTTAATGATGCTGCTGAGTGTATATTTGCTTTCATCCTCTCTGAGACAAATGCTTTGATGAAATTATATTTGAGAAAATATTTATGCCGAGTTTGGTCATTTTAGTATATCATGCAATTGTTCTTCAATGAGAAGCAGAATTACTTCAATCTAGTTTAGGCACCTCCGCTATAGATAGGCTCCGAGCTTTGTCCGCCAGTGACAAGGTTTTGCTCAAGGGATTGTTAGGTTCGCAGAAAGGAGAATGGTTTTGGGTATGATTCTACTGTTTAGATGAATCTATTGATTCTCTCCCAATTGATTGGATCCAATGTTTAAAATAGCGATAACGGTAACGTAACGTTTTGCTTTGTTAGGTTATGTCGCATATAGCGTAACGCAAAATGTAAGTTATGCAATTTCCTATTTATTTAATACAAATAAATATAAAACTATATAAAATATTTTTTATAAATTAAAAAATAAATTTAAAATATCAAAAAAAGAGTATAAAATAATTTTGTAATATATAATCTATTCAAATGTTATATTAAGTTTTTTTTCATATATCTTCATAAATTATATCAAGTCTGCAACCTTCCAGTTATCATTTAAATAAGAAAGAAAGATTCTAATTTTTTATTTCAATTCTAGTTATTATCATCGTTATAATTTATATTTTGTAATGTTCAATTTATCGTATTTATAATTGTTGATTTCAGTTCAGTTAAAAATTCAATATAATCAATAAGTAATTTTCAGTAACAGGAAGAGAAATACAACAAGTTTACAAGAAAACAAACTTAAATTAATAAGTTAGCAGATCCATAAGCAATCAAGCAAGTCAATAGCTAATTAAGTAAAAAAAATTAAAATAATTCGCTAATAATCAAAATAATAATCAATAACAATATATAAATTACTAAAAAATAATTGTAAATAGGGGTATTTACAGGTTTATCCCTTATATCTTTATAAATTATGATTTAGTCTCCCAAATCTTCATATTTAGGATTTAGTCCCTCAATTCCTCTAAGTTACTACAATTTAGTCTATCCGTTAGTGTTTCCGTCCAAATAAACGGCATAATTTAATTTTTACTTTTTTAAAATAATGAAATAACTTAAATAGCACTATGAAGAAAAAAAGGGGGAAGAATAGAGAGATAGAAGAGAAGAAAAAGAGGGGAAGCCAATGAACCCAATAAATAAAAGGAGAAGAGAGGAGGAAGAGAGAAGGAGAAGAAAGGAGGAAGAGGAAAGGAGAAGAGAAGAGGAAGAATGAAGAAAAGAAAAAGAGAGAAGGAAGAGGAAAGGAGAAGAGAGGAAGAAGAGGGAAGAAGAAATTAAGGAGGGGTAAAATGGAAAAATCATGTCAAAAAATAAACTGGCCTAACGGAAGTTAGGGAGGGGACTAACTTGTAGTAAGAGGATTTGGGATACTAAATCATAAATATGAAGATTTGGGGGACTAAATTATAATTTATAAAGATTTAAGGGGCAAATCTGTAAATACCCCTTGTAAATAATGTAATATAGCGTAATTTTATGTAACGTTATGTAATATAACGTAAAATAACGTAAAAAACGTATTGTTTGACACTGAGTTATTTCCAGTGTTACGTAGTGTTGGGGTTCCGTTATGTTACATAACGCAATATAACGGGTTTCATAACGCGTTATTTTCAACATTGATTAGACCATAGGTGTGATAATTTACTTCACAGACAAGGTCTCTAGTTTAAGTTAAGAATTGTCCAGCTGTGTTAGGAAAAAAAATAGAAAAAACATCTGACTCTTTCATGTATACTCCACTTGGTTACGGGGCTATAGCTCAGTTGGTAGAGCTCCACTCTTACAATTGGGTCGTTGCAATTATGAATTAGATGTCTAATTATTCAGACAATAATGATAGTATCTTAGTGAACAAATTAAGTCTTTCCCTAAAATTTTAAATAATTATTTTGAATTCAAGTTGATTATGTTTCGCTTCTTTTTCAAAGAAAGACGATCAAACAATTCCTGTCTTTACTTTTCGAGGAATTGTTCATTAGTGGTTATGAATGACCAGCTTTTCTAGTCTTTTTGACTTTGTTGACACGTCAAAACCACCAAATGCATAAAATCCTCGTTTGTTTCAAGGATTTGATTCTTGAAAATAGGGTGACTTAGCATGGAAAGGAGAGGGGGAGCGGAATCCATGCGATTTGCAGGGAAACTGTTCACTGGAACATATATATTTGGGTTATTTATTTATTTATTAATTAACTGAGGAGAGCAAAATTATTTAGTTATTTTTTAATAATATCTTAGAGAATCTTTTATTTTTTTTTTATAATATTTGATAAAACTACAAGAACACGAAGCATCAGAGAAGTAAAGTCAAATGCAGTCATACAGATCAAAGAAAAATACCAGAGGTTCATGAAGAAAAAATTAGAGACCATAATTTTACTGTTTTGCCGCTAATTAGCAGCAAGGTAGAGCACGAAAGTGTTGAAATTTTTACAAGGACTTCGTTATATCTTTTTAGCTATTCAGTTTTAATAAGATTAGGTTTTGGTATTCTGATGCCTATTTATTAACTGTATCCTTATAAAGTAGGGTTTAGTGTAATTTATCGTACACTTTTGATTGAATAAAAAAGGATAAAACTACAAGATCACGAAGTTTCAAAGAAGTAAAACCAAATACAGTCATGTAGATCAATGAAAAAAATACTAGAGTTATATGAAGAAGAAATCAGAGACCATAATTTTACTATTTTGCCGTTAATTGGCGTTGATAACCGCCATTTGGCATAAAGGTAGAGATCGAAAGTGTTAAAATTTTTATAGGGGCTTCATTGAAACTTTTTAGCTATTCAATTATAATCAGTTTACTGGCATGATAACTATCATATTTATATTATGTATATGTATCGTATCACGTATATATCACTGGCTCTACCTGGACATTCACTCATATCTTGAATTAGTTTAGTATTCCGTCTCCGGACGTGACGTGACTCGCATGTTGTACTACTGTGATACTAATTTTGCATGATATCGCCTATAAGCTAATGTAACTTGATTATTAAACATTTGCATATTAATAAGATAATCGGGGTTCATAAGGGAAAATGAAAAGTGAAGTTGTTAACGCCTGATGAGAAATACCAAAGATTGATTAATCGACACAGTTTCATGTTGTTGATAATCCAGTCTGCAGCCGTGACTTGATATTCCAGCTTATGTTGTGACCCGTTATTCTAGCTTATTTGTGACATTATATTCCAGTTTATATTGTGACCTGATATTACAATTTACGTTGTGACATGATATTCCAATTTATGTTATAACTAGATATTCCATCTTACACTGTAACCTAATATTTCAGTTTACGCTATTACCTAATATTTCAGCTTACGCTATTACCTAATATTTCAGCTTATACTGTGACATGATATTCCAACTTACATTGTGACCTAATATTTCAGCTTATACTGTGACCTAATATTCCAGTTTATATTATTACCTGATATTCCAGTTTATATTGTAACCTAATATTCCAGCTTCGCTGTGACGTGATATTCCAGTTTATACTGTGATATGATATTCCAGTTTATACTGTGACTTAATATTCCAACTTATGTTGTGACCTGATATTCCAGTTTATGCCATGACCTGATATTCCAGTTTACGCTGTGACCTGGTATTCCAGCACCTGGTATTCTAGCTTATGCTATGACCTGATATTCAGTTTATACTGTGACATGATATTTCGACTTCTATCATGACCAATTCTGTATTCCCGGGTTTACAAGATTCTCTCATAACAAGTGAATTTCTCATCCAATCAGTTCCATCAAATGTTAACTTAATACAACATGGAAATTGAATGCTTAGTGAGGTTGACATGTCCATGTTATATTTAACGGGACTTCCTCCGATATGCTCAAGTATTCATGAGACATGTGGACATTCTAGGACTTAACGTTACAAGAATTAACATAATTACACGTTATTGTATATTTTGTTATAATTGACATTTATTTTTTATCCTGCATGAATATTGTATATTTATTCATTGGTCATACTTTCGAGACCATCTTGTTAGACTCTTCATACAAGTACTTTCATTTTACGCATGTGTTATGCTCTCTTTTAATATTATTCATATCTCGTGCTGTTCGCAGCAGAAATTCTTTACTTTCCTTCCATTGAATTAACTTAAATTGCAACGAAAGTGAACAAAAGAAATAATGAACAAACGAGAGGATTTATAGTCTATTGCTCTCTTTTACAATAATCGTGGGATCTATGTGGCGATGTGATCTATCAAAGTAGCTCCTTTGGATGATCTAACGTCGATGGTCTTCTTGCTCTTGATGAAGAAGATGCCGGCCGACTCTTGGATCTTCTCTGCTGATCTTCACGAATTCAAGGCTCTCACGCGTAACTCGAATTCTCTAAGATGCTCCAAAAAAGATCTCTTAAAGATTGATGATCATCTATGGATTGATCTATTATTGATTGATGATCTCTAAAGTCTTCTCAAAGAGGGTATTTATAGACTTTAGTGGTTATGAGAGTTTTCATAGGAATAGGAAAAAAGATTTCCATAGGAATAGGAATAAAGAAGGTTTTTGTATTCATCAAGGATTCTAATCAAATATTTAATATTGATTTAAATCTCCTAATTTGGAATTCTGATTGGACCCATTTTGGGTATTGGATAAGTCCAAATCTCAATCATAATTAATTTAAGATTCTGATTGGACTCAATTTGGGTATTGGATAAGCCCAAATCTCAATCATAATCAATTTGGAATTCTAATAAAATCTGCTCACGCGGAGTTAACGTGGAGCTAAATTCATCAGAACGCAGAGCTATGGATTAGCTCCGTGTTTTGCTCAAACGCGAGGCTAAAATAGCCAAACGCGGAGCTACGGAGTTAGCTCCGCGTTCTGTTGTAGAAAATCACTTTTTACTTAGAAATTTTCACCGCCAACAGAACCCCCTCAAAAGTTTTCAAAATGGCTTAGAACTCAGCAAATTTTGAAATACTTTGGATCTTCAATTTGGTGATCAGATTAAGATCAAGAAATTCGGCAGAGGTACCCAATCGCACATGTCTGAAACTTTGATAGAGGCGGTTCAAGACTCTCATGCTTAACTTGAACTGCACATGCCAAAATAATCATCGATTTCGACAGAGACGCCTAATTGCACATACCTAGTCCAAGTGCTCTCACGCGTAACTTGAATTTGTATACGCCAAAATGATCTGGTCAGGATCATTGATTTCGACAGAGGCGCCTAATTACACATGCCTAGTCCAAGTGCTCTCACGCGTAACTTGAACGGAAATGGGAATAATCCAAATCATACTGTCAGAGATAAGAACTTAACATGACAGGTCCACGGGATTTTTAGCAAACCCCCAGCTATAAAATTTTTTATTTATAGCACTCAATTAGCCATCCTAATGGCTAGCATGAATAGCGGAAGCAACATGATATTTATCATCGTCAATATTTTCGGCACCCCCAGCCAAATCCGGCTACTAGCCAATGAAAATGATTTTGTCACAGCTGTGGTTCGGAGTGTACCTAAGGAACCAGCTTGCAAGTGCGGGCTGCCCGTGCTTAGTGTCGATATTGGCTTCCCTGCTGGTACAGGGGTTGCTCTGCTAGAGAACTCATTGGTTCGCACCACCAAACTTGTCATATTTGCATAAAATTTCTTCTGTTCCTCTTTAAGTGTTAGAATCCCGGCTTCTATCAATGCCTGAATTCGGTTCTTAAGAGGATAGCAATCCTTAGTTGGGTGTCCGACATTCCGATGGTACAGGCAATACTTAGGGTCGTTGGTTTTACCAGCGTCTTCAGATTTTCCATTTTCCAGAAGCTTCAACATGCCCTTTCTAAGGAGGAAATGAAATAGAGTACATGTCTGCTCCGTCTTGAATGTATAAGTTCTATCTTGTCGGGGCCTGTTTTGACCTGCACCTCTCGGATTCTGAGGTCTTGGCTTTGGATCTGCAACTGACACCATCACATTCTTCCCTTTATTTTTAGGATTCTGTGGATATGGTCTGTTATTTATAGAGTTTCTCGTGCTACGAGATTCCTCAATCCGGCGAATTATATCTTCCGCCTGCTCTCCCTACTTCAGCAGATCTTTTCAAGTTTTGGACTCTACAGCTCCCATTCTTATCAGCACGCCGGTCCTGAAATTATGCTTGCAGGTTTCGACCAGAGTTTCTTGGGTCATACCATGTCGACATTGCATGGATTTTTCCCTGAAGCGTTCAATGAAACTCTTAACTGTTTCTTGTTCCCCTTGTTTAGTTGCAAGGAGGGAATGAACCATAATTTCGGTATCATCCTCAAAGAAACGTGCGATAAATAGTTTCTCAACATCAAACCAGGTATTAATAGTACCTGGGGGCAGCTGCATAAACCAAGTGAAGGGAGGCCCTCGCAAGGTACTTGCGAATACCTTGGTCATTACCGGGTCATTGCCTATTAAATACCCTGCTTGGACAAGAAGTAGTAAATATGTTGACTGGGAGATCATGTCCCGTCATATGGCTCCAATTTGAGCGGCTTGTATTTTTCAGGGTATGGTGCCAAATCCCATTCAGACGGATATGGTCTTGAGACCCCTAATTCTTTCAACTCCTTCTTGTGCATTAGTGCTTCGAGCTGACTTTGTAACTTCTCTATTTTCTCTTTTTGTGGATCATGAAAAGAATACTTATTCTCGTCCTCATGCGTCAAGTGGGCTTTTTCTTCTTTATCTTCTTCGTTCATTTTGTTGAACGGAGTTTCTTTTCCTTTTTTGACATTATCCTCGGCAATTTTTTGAGTATTTTCGACCACTTTTGAGAGCATTATTTTAAGATCTTCGATCATCTTTTGTTGCTCCCGAATCATTTGCTCTTGGGTCTCAAATCTTCTGTCGATATCGTCAGATCTATTCATCATATATGATGCTAACTTCAATTTAGATGATGCCGAAGAATGAGGAGAGGCTATGGCCGAATTGTCACTATCGTCATCATAAGAACCTTTCACGAGTTTCTTACAATTTCGGGCCGGGATAGCGCCTGACTTAAGTCGGGTGAAATGATTAGGTTCTTCATCACTTGTTTCTGAGTTATCATTTCTTTCTATGACTTTCTTACTCTTGCCGACCATGTTAGAAGTTACAATTCTCCATTCTTCTCGGGGAGTAGTCTTTGTTTTCTTAGCAGGGTTTTTGTCCGACTTAGTTAATCGGTCGAACACCGATACCCTGTTCTTACTGCAACAACAATTATCCATTACAGCGGATACCGCTGTCATAAGCTGCTGGCAATGACAAGTCGGTTCAGATTGAATTTGTTCTATACTTCTCTTCTTGGTTAAATACTCCCCGAGGTCAGTGACTTTAGACATGGAATTGTGGGACCCATTCAGCTGCTGAGAGGGTCCAGGAGCCCACTGAAGCTTCTTGAGATTACTGGAGTCCAGTTCTGGTCCATTAGCGTGACGATCAGCCCTGACTTTGTATTCGGGTTGATCTATGCGGAGCTGAGAGATAGCTTCGCATTTTAGAACGCGGAGCTGAGAATTAGCTTCGCGTTTTATGTCGCGGTGCTGAGAAATAGCTCCGCATTTTGTTACGCTAGCCTCGCGTTTTACGCTGGCTTGACGTTCCTGCAGAAGTTTATCTTCTGGAATCTTAGCCCCACGTGGAAGAAAACCCTTGCACGCTGGCTTACTCTTGCGATTATTGTTCGCAGCAGAATTTCCTTTGCTTCCTTCCATTGAATAAGCTTGAATTACAATGAAAGTGAACAAGAGATAAAGAGAACAAACGAGAGGATTTTATATTTCAATCTCTCTCTTTTACAATGTAAACGTGGGATCAGTGGCGATGGGATCTGTCAAGCAGTTCCTTTGGACGATCGGTACGTCGACTCTTCTCTCTTGAAGATATCGGCCGACTGTAGAAGATCTTCTTGGTCTTTGCTCTTCACGAATCTAAGGCTCTATGCGTAACTTGAATTCTCTAAGAGGAGGATGATCACAAAAAGGCTTCAAGGCTCTCTCGCGTACTTGAATTGCCAAAGGATCACAAAGAAGATTTCAGACGCCAAAAGGACCGAAAAAAGAAGACCAAAGCCGAAAAGAAAAGAAGACCCCTAGGGTTTCACCGAGAAGGTATTTATAGCCCCAGGAAGATTTGAGAGTTTCTATCTGAATAGAATTCGCTCTCATCAAGGATCTCAATCAAATATTTAATATTGATTTAAATCTCTTAATTTAGAATTCTGATTGGACTTGATTTAGGTATTCAGATAAGCCTAAATCATAATCTCAATCAATTTCAGATTCTGCTTATCTGCTAACGCGGAACTTTAATCGCATCAAAACGCGACGCTAAATAACCAGTGCGCGGAGCTAACGCGGAGCTATTGATCATCTTCGCATTTTACTCAACGCGAGGCTAAAATAGCCAGACGCGGAGCTATTGACTTAGCTCCATGTTCTGTTGTGGAAAATTCTTTTTACTTAGAAATTTTCACTGCCAACAGAACCCCCTCCAAAGTTTTCAAAATGGCTTAGTATTTAGCAAATTTTGAAATACTTTGGATACTTAAACGCGGAGTTAAAATACCAAGTTTACCTCGCGTTATGCTCGCCTACGCGGAGCTAATCAGCTTCACTTCATTTTCAGTGAAATGAGTAATTGCTTCATTAATTACTCCAAATTTCTGCGCCGAATACCAAGCGACGGAAATCCTGTTTAAATAGAGCTCTCGGCTCATCTTCTTCTTCATTTCACCCGAAGAATTTCTGAGAACTCAGAGCTCAAGCAACTCCGGCAATCGAGTGACTTATGTTGACGAATGATCTTCAACTGATCTTCGTTCAATTCTCCATAGATTTTCATCATTAGGATGTCGCTCTAGAAGAGTTTGGCTTTTCGCACATTGGCCGGCGTTAATGGCAGCGGCTGTGGAAGTAGACGTGACGGCGAACCAGTCTATGCAGCGTCTTCCGAAGGTAAAAACCTTAACTCTTGGTCTTCTAAGAACCATTCTGAGATGTTTTGGCTCGGTTTAATCTGGCCAATTTTTGTTTCACCGGCGAGATCGCCGTTCTCTGGCCGTAAGGCTTGAAGGAGAAGGAAAAGTCAGAGAGGAACTCTGATTTTTCTCTACGCGAAGTTATCGCGTCATCCTCGCGTTTGAAACGCGGGGCTATTAAAAAAAAGGGGCAGAGAGAAACTCTATCACGCGAAGTTATCGCGTCATCCTCTGCGTTTTAAACGCAAGGCTATTTCAATCAGCGGTACGCGAAGTTAGCTTAGCTCCGCGTTCTTATGCTTAGAAGATTTTCCAACTTTTTGTCGAACTCCTGATTCTTCTTTTGCAGTGAACCGGGTTCAATCTGATGACTTGGGATGTAGCTTCTCCCTGATATATCTTCAAAGGCTGACCGTGCACCGATCTTCATCAACGAAAGTAACTCTAAGGAAGCCAGAAATATATGCCTTGTAGTTTTCAAGCTCTGGCTCCTTTTGAAGGGGTTACAAGAACTCTGCGACAGCCCATTAAGTTTTCTTGAGAACCATTTCTGTTAGATGACAATCTCTGTTGCTTTCCAAAGCGATAGAGATAATCATCTAAGGGCTTGCAGTATTTCAAATTCAACTTGTGCTTCATTTCAGATAACAGATCATAGTTGACATTTGCAGAGGAGTTCTCTTGTATGTGAACCATGAAATTGAACTTCAACACCCCGCGGAGGAACCTCACTGTTAGGTTACTGATGAGTCAATGAATATGTAGAAGCTTTTGGGAGAGTTATAACTCTTTCTTTGTAATCTTTTCCTTTATAAATAAAGGCAAATTATTTTCCTCTCTATCTGGCGGCTTCAAGAATCTTGCTTGCTCAATAAATAGATGGTTGATAATTTTGGCAAAATAATCTAAGGCTCATCTGCGTAACTTAGATCATTAATACCTGGAATGATCGAGTAAGGATTCTCTTAACTTGGCCAAAAATCCAAGTTTTTTATGAAAACGCGAAACTAAAATACCAAGTTATCTTCGCGTTTTGCGGAGTTGCGCAGAGTAGCGCGAAGTTAATGGCTCTACTTTTTCCATCATCATGTGAGGGTAATAGCTCCGCGTTTCTGGAGAGTAACTGATCAGTCATTTTCTCCGAAATTCGCACCGAACTCCAAGAGGCGGTTTCCCTCATTTAAATGAAGTCTCTATTCCCATTTCTCTTCTTCTCACTTCATTTGAGAATTTTCCAGAAATCCTAGAGTCTCAGAAGATCAGAGCTCAGGCGACCCGAGCGTTCTCCGACCGATTTTCTTCCAATTTCCCGTCGATTTTCCTCGACTTTTTGAGAAATGGCGCCCAAAACCCGTGCTACCTCTCGTGGAGCTCCATCGTCGGCGACTGGCGCAAGAAGTGGTGGCAGCGGCCATGGCAGCGACGCGCCAACCCACGTTTCGCCTATTGGGGGTAAGAATCTTTCTATCGAGACTCTTTAGAACATTTCTAGAATGATTTGGCTTGATTTTAACTGATTGATCACTTATTTTATCGGCGAGATCGCCGTACTCCGGCCGCAAGGCTTTGGAGAAGAAGAAAAACCTTTGGCTTTCTTCTTACGCGAAGTTATCGCGTCATCCTCGCGCTTGAAACGTGGGGTTATTTTGAATAGCAGTGGTGTTGAAACGCGAGGCTCTTTTGACTTTCTTCTTACGCGAAGTTATCGCGTCATCCTCGCGCTTGAAACGTGGGGTTATTTTGAATAGCAGTGGCGTTGAAACGCGAGGCTCTTTTGAGTAGCAGTCGCGTTGAAACGCGATGCTATTTTGAGTAGCAGTCGCGTTGAAACGTGGGGCTATTTGATTTAGCAGTCGCGTTGAAACGCGAGGCTCTTTTGAGTAGCAGTCGCGTTGAAACGCGAGGCTCTTTTGAGTAGCAGTCGCGTTGAAACGCGAGGCTCTATTAAGTAGCAGTCGCGTCGAAACGCGAGGCTCTTTTGCCCTCTACGCGTTCTAATTTTTAGCTTCGTGCGGAGTTACCGCGAGGCTCTTTTGAGTAGCAGTCGCGTTGAAACGCGAGGCTCTATTAAGTAGCAGTCGCGTTGAAACGCGAGGCTCTATTAAGTAGCAGTCGCGTCGAAATGCGAGGCTCTTTTGCCCTCTGCGCGTTCTAATTTTTAGCTTCGTGCGGAGTTACTTTTAGCTTCGCGCGGTCTAATTTTTAGCTTCGCACGTCCATACTTAGAGAAATTTTCTGTCTTATAGACACTTCTTTAACTCTGGTGCTTCTTTTTGCAGTAGGGTATTCAGCGGAAGCTCTCCCCCATAAGAACTATTTTGGCTTTGCTGATGGTTTTGATCCATCAGCTCAATTTCGCTTCACCACCATTTTGGCTGCATATAACCCTAACTTGAGAGACCGTAGGGAGAAATTGATCAAGTATCATCCTACCTCTGCACGCGAGATCATCACTGACGCAGCTTTCGAAGATGTGAACAGAGAAGCGCTAGAGAAGCCCGCGTTTCTCTTTGGGGACCAGATGGGGCACTCAGACACAATCCTATTCGAAGAGGACTGCATGTGGCTATATAACTCTGGCGAAGCTTTAATGTTTCTGCCTGGGATAGATCGTAGCTATCCCCTGGTCTATCTTCAGATGCTGGCAATGCCTCGGGAACTAAAATGGAGACTAACTCAAGAGCAAGATAGCGTCCCAACGGGCAAATTTGGTGCACAAGGGGTTTATCAAGATGGTCCCCCCAGGTGCATTACTGGTTTGCTTCCAGGCCGTTTTGGCAAGGAGCTCCCAGTAGGAGAAGTTCCAATCCGCGCAAGAACTTTCTTAAGTGAGTTCCTGGCGAAGGATGGTCAGTACTCGGCTAGCGACTTTAGGATGCCTGGCTGGGTTTACTCTTCTCGCAATATGTGGTAGGCCCACCTTGTTCAGTACATGTTAGACTCTCATGAACCCATCCTGAAGGAAATTGGTCTGTACAAGGCCATTAGAAACGTCCAATTCGGGTTCTCTCAGAGTGCATATCACTTTTTCTGCTTTCTGGAGATGTATAACCCTGAGACTTGCACCCTTTTCACACCAGTGGGTGAGTTAGGGTTTGCCCTCCACGAGATGTTTGAAGTCTCTAGGCTCTCAATGGGCGAAGTCCCCTACGAGGAGTACATCCCTACCACTGAGGAGCTGAACATGCTATTGGTGAAGGACGAGCGCATCTAT
Organism: Dracaena cambodiana; assembly: GCA_036321105.1. Classification (NCBI taxonomy): domain Eukaryota; kingdom Viridiplantae; phylum Streptophyta; class Magnoliopsida; order Asparagales; family Asparagaceae; genus Dracaena; species Dracaena cambodiana. The sequence goes on from JAYEPQ010000015.1 coordinate 4,248,860, forward strand.
GCCACATATTGGGAGGTGATGTGCCACTACCGCATCTGTGCTGATTTAGCAGGTGCGCGTAATCAAGGTATCGGCCACAAGAAATGGGCTGATTATCTCTTCGCCAATTTGAATTCTAAGGATAGTTCAACGACCGTCCATGGTCACCCTCCCGTCTACATCACAGAGATCGAGCGCCGCATTGCCAAAACCCGGTTATCGCTTTATTCCACTGATTCCAATGAAGGTGGATTCGGTCCTGGTATCTCATTCAAGAGCTACCACTATCAGGCTCAGTCCCCGGTGTCCAACAGAGGCCTTATTGCTGGATTCCTGATGCTGTGGCTGAAGAGATGTGTCGTGCCGTCGCTGCCCAAAGAAGCAATTGCAATGACTGTGGTATATCCAACAGTTCTCCTCGCATACGGCAGACCTTTTGGATTTCTTCCCGCCATGGTGTGCAATCTACAGCATGGATTGCGGATACTCTGTAATGACTTCATCCCTGCCAATAAGGGCAAAGGAAAAGGGAAAGGCAAGTCGAAGGAGATCGCTCAAATGAAGACTCCGAACCCTAGGGTGGAGCTTCCTTACACTTATCTGATGGCATGGCTCGTTTTACACTGCCCATATCTGATGAGTGCTGCTTCACACCGCTCAGGTGACAAGTATTATCTTGTGGAACTATATGAACATTCCTCATGGCAGCAATACTATATGTCCCAAATCCGTAAAACTCTTCGACAACACCAGAACTATGAGATCTGCAGGTGCTTCCCTGACTTTTCTGGTGGAGGATACGGATTGAAGTTGAAGGATACGGTAGGAGCAAACAATTTTACTGCCATATCCTCAGGAGCTTTCTGGTGGCTTCTTAATATTTGGCCCGGGTATCTGGTATACCGTCAAGACAGTAAATGTCTTATTGAACCGTACATCCCGAGTCGTTTTGCTCACCAATTTGGATACTCCCAACTCTATGTGGGTAATCCCAGCAAGAATTTTATCTATGAAGGGAACTTGTACGAGGGTGCCCGGGCTGGTTTCATTTTGCCGTTGGCGGGACTGGAGCTGAATTTGCTCTTCCACAGAAGTCGCCAGAATTGGCCATGACCCTCAGCTTTTGCATCTGGTATCGCGTTGCAAATGCTGATGTGCCTCATTTCTCCCTCAACCGTAGTTGTTGCAAGGAGATTGAGGCGTTCTACATTAGCCGCCAGGGTGCTTCGAGAGTGAGAATAAAAGGAATGGAGGAATTCCTTGGCACCGCGGCTGAACCATCGGACGTCAGCGAGTCTGGCGATGATGATGATAATGATGATGATGACAACCCTGATGTTGGAGGTGCTCCCCAACCTGCTGTCATTCGTCCCTAGAGTCTAACTCCCAAACGCCGCGGTACCTTAAAGAAAAGGCCCGGTTAAAAGCAGAAGTTGGCTCCAAGAACTTTAATAGCCCCCCAAGAAGTGGCTATCAAACTTGCTTCAGACCTGTTAGTTTCAGCTCTACCTCCAGCGCCGGCAGGGGAGAGTGAACCTACTAAAGCTCCAAGGGCTCCCGAGGTTTCGGCTCCTCCGACCGTAGAGCCTGTTGAGCATCCTGCGGCACAGCCGCTGGGTAGCGAGACGGGTACGCTGTTGGAGATGACAATGGCTCCCCCTTCAAGTCCGACAACCGGACTTGTATCTCCAGGTATGGCTCTTAATGTTTTGTCTTTCGTCTGTTATTTTTTCTTTGTAACACCATTTACCTGTTTCCTGATGCAGGCGGTCAGCTCCTCTCGCCGATGCATTCAACTACTCAGGGGGAGTCCGATGACAAGGTGGACTATTCGGGCGCTACCGGCTCAGTGGGTGGTTTGAGTAGCTCTGCCAGCGAACTTGACGCCGATTATTTCACACCAACCACATGTGCAGTTCCCTCATCAACTCCTCTCATTGATGAACTTGGGAGTGATGAAAGAACAGAAGTTATTATTGCGGCCGCTGCAAAAGAGGCCACACCGTCTCCAAGTATGCCGTCTCCAACACCACCGGTTTGCTCCACTGAGTCCTTTTTAGTGGTCCTTGGTGCACCTTCTGCTCCTCAGTCAGCGTTTTTAACATCATCTATCATTGTGGCTGCTGAGACACCTGCAACTCCTCCGGCTCCAAGTCTTCCAGCAGGGGATGAGGATAATTTGAAGTTCTTGTTCGAAGCTACTTCCGCAACTGGGGGAGCTTCTGGTGGAAACACTCCTCCTCTTCTCCTGTCGGTGGTACTGCTCAAGTGATCCACACTAGCGTTGCTTCCCCTCAGGTTCCTAGCTCTGCCAGATCTGCGTTGGCCTTATTGGCTCCGCATGTTATGAACCTGGTTCAGGGACATGCTTCCTCTTCTTCAACTCCAGTGGGTATCACTCTTCCACCAGCGACATCTTCTTTAGCGCTGCCCGTTTTGAATACAGGCGCAGTGAATCATTTTGAGGAGCTCTTCAACTATAGCGTTAATGACTTCATGCGGTTGCTTAGAAGATGTGTCGAGATGATCCCCAGCGGTATGGATTTCTTCAGTCTCGGTCGTCCAATGTTATCCAGCTATTTGGACAATATGAAAGAATTGGGAACCAGACCGAGCAGCTCCCTACCGGGCCCGCTTTAATGCTTTAGAAGAGCAGATGAACTCGTTAAACACAGTTCATCAAGCAGACGTGGAAGCGATCACCGCAATAGAGATGGCGCGGCTTCGGGTAGAATTGACAGCGCGTCGAGAAGAGCTGATACGTCAAGAAGAAGTATGGTCTCGGGAGTTGACAGAGCTTCAAGCTAGTCGGGAGTCCATTCTTAAGATCTTGGAGGTGGTGGACTCAGAGATTGGGGGAAGTCAGACCGAAATCCTTAGAGCCCAGGAGATCATTGCTAAAGCTCGGGCGGTCATAGTGGCCAATGAGCTTAAGTTAGGAGAATCTGTTAAAAAGAAAGAAGTGCTAATCCTCCAACAGGGGCAGGTCGAGCAGGAGGAGGGACTAAGGAGCCGTGCTATAGAAGACTCTCGTCAGCGTCTGAGTCATCAATTTGCAATAAATGACGATGTCTTACTGCAGCAGGCTCAACATTCCATAGAAGCAAACCGTCGTCAGGTGATCGACGAGGTGATGAATAAGTTGAAGCACCTAGGAGATCCATAATTTTGTTCTATTCTTTTATTCTTCATTCTTTTCGTAATAAGAACTTGTTATAAAAGAAAGAATTTTTGTAACTTCAGTCTTTTGATGAAATAAAGACAATCATTTGATTCTTTTATCTGCTGGCTACAGAATTTGCTTGCACAACAGATAACTTGTCATCAAAATGATTTATTTTTCGGTATTGTTTAGGCACAATTTTCCGAATCATACTGTCAGAGGTAAGAGTTTAACATGACAGGGTTCATGGGATTTTTAGCAAACCCCCAGCTATCAACGGATTTGATCAGTCTTTACCAACTACCGTTTGAGTTAGGCTAGCCATGTTATTCCTCTCAACATGGTGAGTTATCGAGGATTTCGTTTGGGCTTAAATGTCAAACTTTTCCTCTTCCCTTTGCCTTATCAGCATTGAGTAATTCATACTTTTACCCCCAGTATGATAGGGTTGGCGAGAAACTGGTTCTCTCCCCATTGCCTAGTCGGCGCTGGGTAATTTATACCTTTTAGATCAGAGGCGCTCAATTGCGCATGCCTAAGAGAAAGATTGGAGGCTGTTCAAGGCTCTCTCGCGTAACTTGAACTGGGCAAACCAAGTTTAGGTCAGAGGCGCTCAATTGCGCATGCCTTAGAAAAGACTGGATGTGGTTCAAACTTGAGAACCAAACACACCAGGTTTAAATCAGAGGCGCCAAACTGCGCATGCCTAAGAGAAGACTGGAGGTGGTTCAAACTTGAGAACCAAACACCAGGTTTAGGTCAGAGGCGCCAAACTGCGCATGCCTAAGAGAAGACTGGAGGTGGTTCAAACTTGAGAACCAAACACCAGGTTTAGGTCAGAGGCGCCAAACTGCGCATGCCTAAGAGAAGACTGGAGGTGGTTCAAACTTGAGAACCAAACACCAGGTTTAGGTCAGAGGCGCCAAACTGCGCATGCCTAAGAAAAGACTGGAGGTGGTTCAAACTTAAAGAACCAAACAGGAGGCGGTTCAAGGCTCTCTCGCGTAACTTGAACTGGGCACACCAAACATACCAGGTTTAGGTCAGAGGCGCCAAACTGCGCATGCCTAAGAGAAGACTGGAGGTGATTCAAACTTGAGAACCAAACACTAGGTTTAGGTCAGAGTCGCCAAACTGCGCATGCCTAAGAGAAGACTGGAGGTGGTTCAAACTTGAGAACCAAACAGGAAGCGGTTCAAGGCTCTCTCGCATAACTTGAACTGGGCACACCAAACACACCAGGTTTAGGTCAGAGGCGCCAAACTGCGCATGCCTAAGAGAAGACTGGAGGTGGTTCAAACTTGAGAACCAAACACCAGGTTTAGGTCAGAGGCGCCAAACTGCGCATGCCTAAGAGAAGACTGGAGGTGGTTCAAACTTGAGAACCAAACAGGAGGTGGTTCAAGGCTCTCTCGCATAACTTGAACTGGGCACAAACACACCAGGTTTAGGTCAGAGGCGCCAAACTGCGCATGCCTAAGAAAAGACTGGAGGTGGTTCAAACTTGAGAACAAACACCAGGTTTTAGGTCAGAGGCGCTAAACTGCGCATGCCTAAGAAAAGACTGGAGGCTGTTCAAACTTGAGAACTGAGCACACCAGGTTTTAGGTCAGAGGCGTCAAACTGCGCATGCCTAAGAAGAAGGAGACTCGTACCTCCAGGGATATTAAGAATAGTATTTCTTCAAAAATTTGCCATTGATTGGCATCATCATCCTGCTGCCATTTTGATTCATTAAGCGATAGGCTCCACTGGAGTATACTGTCTCCACAACAAATGGTCCTTCCCACTTAGGTTCAAATTTACCCTTAGTCTTGTGGGTTAGCACCATTGGCCTTTTAACAGTTAGAACCAAGTCTCCTTGCTTAAAGGTCCTTGGCTTAACGTTCTTATTGAATGTTTGAGAGATTCGGGCTTGATACAACTCAATTTGTTGTTGAGCCCTGAGACGCTTTTCATTCAGCGCCTCTAATTCTTTCAATCTTTGATGATGGCGTTCTTCTGTAGTCATCTTTGTGGTTAAAGCCACTCTTAATGATGGAATCTGGACTTCGAGAGGTAAGACGGCCTCGCTTCCATAGACCAAAGAGAATGGAGTAGCTTTTGTAGGGGTGCGAACAGTGGTGCGATAAGCCCACAGGCATTCTCCTAGCTTTTCATCCCAATCTCGTTTATTAGAAGAGACGAACTTCCGAAGGAGTTTAATAATCGTCTTGTTGAAGGCTTCGGCCAACCCATTAGCTGTGGGGTTATATGGCGTTGAAGCAATATTTTTGATTCTGAACTTATTGCAGAATCTGGAGAATTCTTACTGATGAATTGCGAACCATTATCATGGATGATCCGTCGGGGAACACCGAAACGGTAAATAACATGATGCTTGATGAATTTGATCACATCTGTCGTTTTCACTTCTTTCATGGGCACGACTTCGGCCCATTTTGAAAAATAATCGGTTATTGCAAGAACAAACCGATGTCCTCTGGATGACGGGGGAGTTATAGGCCCCACAATATCCATCCCCCATGCTTCAAATGGCCAACTTGCAACGGTATTGTGCAAGTATTCTTGGGGTTGATGAATAAAATTGGCATGTATTTGGCATGCATGGCACCGTTTAGCATATGCCATTGCTTCCGAAATCATGTTCGGTCAGTAGTATCCTAGCCTTCTTATACGGTCTCCGAGCTTTGGACCGGGCTAATAAGCTCCACATACTCCATGGTGTGTTTCTCTCAGCACTTCATCTGCTTCTACTCTTGATATACAGCGTAGCAGCAGACCATCTCTTGACTTTCTATATAAAGTCTGAAGTTTATGGTCATAATAAAATCTTTGGGCCTTCTTCTACGGTCTCCGAGCTTTGGACTGGGCTGATGAGCTCCACATACTCCATCGTGTGTTTCTCTCAGCACTTCATCTGCTTCTGCTCTTGATATACAGCGTAGCAGCAGACCATCTCTTGACTTTCTATATAAAGTCTGAAGTTTATGGTCATAATAAAATCTTTGGGCCTTCCTCTTTATCGAGGTGGCTTCCTTAGGATCTTCTGGTAATATCTCATGTAAAGCATAATCCACAAATGGAAATCGCCAATCACGGGGTTCCAAAGTTAAGCCTGCTTGGCATACTTCTTTATTTTGAAGAACAATATCTTGATGGAGGAGCTCTCTGCTTCCAATGGTGATGCTTTTAGCCTCACCTGGCGGGATCGTCAATGTTGCAGCTAATGCGGCAAGGGCATCTGCATATACATTCTCATTCCGAGATATATGATAGATGTAGAATTGCTCAAAGTAGCCAGCTAGTTCAATGGCTAGCTGATGATAGGGGATGAGGGCTTCATGTCTGACTTCATACTCACCCGTCATCTGATTGACGATGAGTTTAGAGTCTCCATATGCCTCTAGATAGTTCACCCCCAGTTGTAGAGCCATCTTCAGGCCGATAATGAGTGCATTATATTCCGCCACATTATTCGTGCACGGTTCTGTTAGTGAGTAACCGTTAGGTAATATATGTTTATGCGGAGATATGAGTACAACCCCTACTCCAGCAGCAGATAGTCTGGCAGCACCATCAAAGAACATTTGCCATGGTTGCTCCTTGCTAACTGTGTTGACCTCTGACGTCTGTTTGGTATTAGACCAAATTGGATGGTCTGCAAGAAAATCGGCAATTGCCTGTCCCTTCGTTGCTTTTTGAGGAACAAAGTGTATGTCATAGGACGACAGTAGCAGAGCCCATTTTTCCAACCGGCCATTTAAGGACCCGGGTTTTGTCATCAGAATTTTCAGGGGGTTAACCCGTGATATGACATGAATTGTTTGCCCAGAAAGATAGTGTCGCATTTTCTGAATAGCGAACACTAGGGCTAAACATTCCTTTTCAATCGGGGTATACCGTTGTTCGGCCCCAATCATTGTTCTGCTTAGATAATAGAGGGCATGTTCATGGCCGTGCTCATTATATTGAGCAAGTAATGCTCCTAAGGCATTATCCATGGCCCTTGCATATATAAGGAAGGGCTGCCAAGGGACCGACGCCATAAGAACGGGAGGTTTGGTGAGGTATTCTTTAAGGTCGTCAAAGGCCCGTTGACATACCTCATCCCAAACAAAAGAAACCCCCTTCTTCATAAGTCGAGAAAATGGCTGGCAGCGTCCCGATAGGTTGGAAATGAAGCGCCGAATATAGGCGAGCTTTCCTTGTAATCCCCTCAATTCTTTAAGATTGCGGGGCGGCGACATCTCGCTAATTGCTTTTACCTTCTCAGGGTCGAGGAAAATTCCTTTTGAAGTTATTATGAACCCAAGGAACTTACCACTCGATACCCCCATAAATGACTTAGTTGGGTTCATCTTTAAATGATATTTCCTCATGAGATTGACGACCGTTCTTAAGTCTTGAAGGTGGTCATCTTTATTTTTACTTTTGACCGCCAAATCATCTACGTAGCACTCTACTGTCTTGCGCAGATGTTCTTTGAATATAATGCTCATCGCACACTGGTAGGTGGCACCGACATTCTTCAGCCCAAATGGCATCACCGTATAGCAGTATATCCCCAGCGGTGTTCTGAAAGCTGTATGCTTTTCATCATCCGGGTGCATCTTGATCTGATTATATCCTGAGAAGCCATCCATAAAGGACATCCTCTCATAACTACAAGTATTGTCTATCATCACGTCGGTGATGGGAAGTGGAAACTCATCCTTAGGACATGCAGCGTTCAGATCCCGAAAATCAATGCAAATCCGGATTTTGCCGTTCTTTTTACGAACTGGCACTATGTTGGCAACCCAATCAGGGTGCTACTCTTCACGGATGAACCCAGATTTTATAAGCTTATTGACCTCAGCAACTATTGCCTCCATCAACTCTGGTCGAAAACGCCTCTGTTGTTATTTAACAGGTTTGGCATTTTCTTTTATATTTAGCGGGTGTGTGGCAATTTGAGGGTCAAGCCCAGGCATGTCTTCATAATCCCAAGCGAACACATCTATATACTCTTTGATAAGAGATATAAGCTCTTCTTTTTCCATTGGAGTTAGTGTGTCGCTTATGAAAATGGGTTTCGGATTTTCTTCCGTTCTCATATTGATTTGTACCAATTTGTCTTCAGTGGGCGGATCACGCTGTTCAAAGCAGACATCCCATAGAGTGTCCATATGCTTAGTCCAGGAATCATCTTGGATATCAATTGATTCCTCGTCGCTTTCTGGTGCGGCTGAAACCATATTGGCTGTCAATGATTGAAACCAAGCACTGGTGCTTATATCTGAATCATGGTTGGGTGAAGATGTATCTTCCTTGGCCGAAGAACTCTCTTCATATTTTAGTGGTGATGAGGGTGGAGTAGATACATAGCCCAACCCCCTGCAAGTCTTCTGATAATAATCAGGGCTCTTTCCTCTTGGTCTGAACGAGGGTATAAGGTTCCGTCGCCCTTTTCCAAAGTTCAGTCCCGGTTTCTGGGTAAGATTATAACCCATCTTCTCCATCATCTGCCGGGATTTTTGTTCATACAGGTGATGTTTGCTCATCACTTTCACTGCTTTGTTTTCGCCGGGGTGACGTAATTACCCTGCCGAATATAATCGGCTTTTGGGATCCTCTCCGAGGAGGCACTTCGAAGTAGTGACCTTTTTCCTCAGCTATTTTAAATCGGGAGAGGAGGGATGACCTAAGTGGCAAATGATATGCCACCAGAACTTCAAGTTCGGATAGGCCATTCACTTCAGTGGAAGTACAAGAGGGTTCAGACTCAGTAGCTACAGCATGCTCGTAGACTAACTTTATATCTTCATTAATAACCCACTCACTCTCTACTACATCCACTATATTATCAAGACTCAAACTAAAATCTAGGTGAGGGTTGATTTCATAATCACCCCCATCATCTTCTCCAGGAAGCTCGTACTCAGTGTCGGCTTCGTTGCCACTGTCATCGGGCTTTGGAGGTTCGCTAGGATCGTCATTGGAGACTTCATGGGCTGGTTTATAAAGTGCATCATCCGTGAAGTAATTCTCCAATCCTTTGAATGGCTGCGTATCAGCAATTAGTGTCCAGACCTCTCCTTCTTCATTGCAATATTTCATGCATTGGTGGAGAGTTGACGGAACTATCATGTGAGCGTAGATCCAAGGCCTCCCCAACAAAATGTTGTAGGAGGAGTCTGCATCGATGACGTAGCATGTAGCCTCTGTCCTCAAATCCCCGATCTGACATCGGAGTCGGATTTTTCCGAGGGGACGACTATTATTGGCATTAAACCCGTATATCATTGTATTGGTTGGTGTCAGACGATGGAGGGAAATCCCTAACAGCTGCATCAACCTTCTGGGTACGACACTTAGTGCAGAACCCAGATCAATCTGAATTCGGTCCACTTTTGTGGATCCGACATATCCGGTGAAATATAAAGGCCTGTTATGCTTTATATTCCTCACCTGCATGTCTTCTGGAGAGAAGATAATCTGTGGGACTCGCCTCCTCACTTGGTGACAGTGGGGGCAAGAGTCCTGTTGATGATCGACCGGCTCGACTATCTGAGCTAAGAATGATTCAGAGTCTGCCAAGGCCTCTCTTAACGCTTCACGTGTTGATTTTGACAATCTCAACAATTCATAAAGCGTTACTCGTGCTGGAATGTTGGCCAGCTGAGTAATTATGTCAAACTTGAAGGTAGACTCCTTGTCTCCTTCATCTCTAATAGGCTTCTTCTGAAAATGAAGTCCTTTCTGCTTTGCGGGTTTTGCAAGTTCCGCGTAGATGTCTTTCATATCTACTCTAGTGTAGTTCTTAAGATATGTCTTCCCGGATCGAGTACCGGAAAGGCCTGCCCTATCTTGATGAGTGGCCATAGTTTCGGGTTCTTCTTCAGAATCTGTGAAGGCCCCCGAAGCTACATATTCTTCCTTTATATCCGCGGAAATGGCATTAGCAATTCGCTTCTTCCCTTGACCTCTTGCAGTAGTCCACTGCTCATCCTCTAGCAAAATCGGGATGAACCCACATAACTTCCCCCTTTTGGGTCATCACAGGGACAAGTCCTTCCTGGGCTTTGTTATGAGGGTCAAGGTTCTTCGTGACCATCTTACCCTTTGGGATTGGGGTCACTCCTGCGGGGAACTCGTGGGTTCCAACCACTATGGTTGTCATATTGGCAGTGACCTTCTTCTACTCTTCCTTAAGCGTCAGAACTCCAGCTTCTATTAGTGCTTGGATTCTGTTCTTAAGGGGAAAATAATCCCTAGTAGGGTGCCCAACATTCTGGTGATAGAGACAGTAGTTAGGATCTTTAGTCTTGCCAGCGTCTTCTGGCTTCTTATTCTCCGGAAGTTTTAGCATTCCCTTCCTCTGGAGCAAGTGAAAGAGGATAGGTGTCTGTTCCGCCTTGAAAGTATAATTTCTCTCCTGCTGCGGTCTATTTTTCCTTAAGCCCTGCTGATTTTGGGGCTTCGGCTTTGATAGAGGGCTGGATTTCTGAGGAGCAGCTTCTGATGCCATCACTGCTTTTCCTTTATTCTTATTGCTGCTATTTTGGGTATATGACTTACTACCCCCAGCACTTCTTGATCCACGAGATTCTTCAACTCGACGAATCAAGTCTTCAGCTTACTCTCCCTGTTTGAGCAAATCCCTCCATGTCTTAGACTCTACGGCCCCCATTTTTAGGAGCACATTGGTCTTAAGATTGTGTCGACAAGTTTCGACAAGAGTTTCCTGGACCATTCCGTGTTTGCAATGCACGGACTTCTCCCGGAACCTTTCTATAAATTCTTTTACCGTTTCTTGTTCCCCTTGTCTAGTTGCAAGGAGGGAATGAACCGTAATCTCGGTATCATCCTCGAAGAAACGTGAGAGAAATAATTTCTCTACATCTAACCAGATATTAATAGTACCTGGGGGCAGCTGCATGAACCAAGTAAAGGCAAGCCCTCGCAAAGTACTTGCGAATACTTTGGTCATGATGGGGTCATTACCCATCAAGTGTCCTGCTTGGGACAAGAAGTAATAGATGTGCTGACTGGGCGATCCCTTCCCGTCATATGGCTCTAATTTGAGCGGCTTATACTTCTGTGGGTATGGTATCGTATCCCATTCAGGAAGATACGGTCTTGAAACCCCTGCCTCTTTCAACTCCTTTTTATGCATCAAAACTTCAAGTTGATTTTGTAATTTTTCAATCTTTTCTCCATGCGAATCATGGAAAGAAAATCTATCCTCGTCCTCGTGCATCGAGTGGGCTTTCTCCTCCTGTTCCTCTTCATTTGGAGTTTCTTTGCCCTTTTTGGCATTATCCTCAACAAATCTCGATAGCATGACTTTAAGATCTTCAATCGTCTTCTGTTGCTCGCGAATCATTCTTTCTTGAGCTTCAAATCTCTGATTGATGTCATCAGATTTGTCAGCCATGTGCGACGCTGATTTGTGTAATCGAAACGACGCGGAGGAACGAGGCGAGGCTATAGCTGAATTATCACTGTCCTCATCGTAAGAACCCCTTGCAAGCCTCTTATAATTTCGAGGCGGGACAGCTCCTGATTTTAGTCGAGTGACGTGAGGAGGTTCTTCATCACTTGATTCCAAATCATCATCCGTCTCTACAATCTTCTTGCCTTTTCCCACCATGTTGGAGGTTACAGCTCTCCAGTGTCTTAGGGAAGCAGTCTTTGGTTTCTTTGTAGGGTTCTTGTCCGACTCGGTTAATCGATCAAACACAGATACCCTGCTCTTGCTGCAGCCACAGTTGTCCATTATAGCGGACACTGCTGTCATAAGCTGCTGGCAATGACAGACAGGTTCAGCTTGAAGTTGCTCTATGCCTCTCTTCTTGGACAGATACTCCCTGAGATCAGCGCCTTTATTTATGGAGTCATGAGGTCCATCCGACTTTTGAGAGGGTCTAGGAACCCACTGAAGCTTCTTTGACTGGTCAACCCTGATTCTATAGTCGGATTGATCCTCGCGGGGCTTAGAAGTAGCCTCGCATTTTATATTGCGGGCCTGAAGAGTAGCTCCGCGTTTAGTGTCACGAGCCTGAAGAGTAGCTCCGTGTTTATCCACACCAGCCTTGCATTTTATGCTGGCTTGGCGCGTTTTCAGAAGTTTCTCTTCTGTAGTCTTAGCCTCGCGTGGAATAAAATTCCTATACGCTGGCTTACCCTTGTGGTTATCACAAGTTATAACTTCGCGTCTCGCGCGATTTCTACGACTGACAATAATTTGCCAATCATCTTCGCATTCCTCGCGAGTATCAGATATCTTGCGTTTCTCGCAAGCATTACTGGCCGCGCGTTTCTCGCTTGGCTCAGTATCAGTCTCGCGTGGAAAATCACATGCTGGCTTTACAGAATTTTTATACTCGCGTCTCTCGCGAGTGTCATAAGTCTTGCGTTTCTCGCAAGTAGCCTCGCGTTTCTCGCTTGGCTTAGTATCAGCCTCGCGTGGAAAATCACATACTGGCTTTACAGAATTTTTATACTCGCGTCTCTCGCGAGTGTCATAAGTCTTGCGTTTCTCGCAATCATTATTGGCCTCGCGTTTCTCGCTTGGCTCAGTATCAGCCTCGCATGGAAAATCACACGCTGGCTTTACAGAATTTTTATACTTGCATCTCTTGCGAGTGTCATAAGTCTTGCGTTTCTCGCAGGTAGCCTCGCGTTTCTCGCTTGGCTTAGTATCAGCCTCGCGTGAAAAATCACACGCTGGCTTTACAGAATTTTTATACTCTTGTCTCTCGCGAGTGTCAGATATTTTGCGACTAGCGCAAATTTCGCTGGCTTCGCGTCTCTCGCTAAGCTCAGCGGTAGCCTCGCGCGGAATATAACGTGCTGGCTTTTCCTTGCTTTTAAGGCAAGTTGTAACTTCGCGTTTAACGCGGTAGAGACTGATCTCGCGGGTAGCGCGAGCCAGTTTGCGAGGGACCATAGCCTCGCGTCTTCTGGTATTAGCTCCGCGTCCAAGGCGGGCTTTGAGGGCTCTACGCCTCGCTCTCCGGTTCCTGTTTCGGAGTTGGGTTCTGGTCAATCCAGTCCCCAGGTCTTCTTCGGCAGTCGGAAACTCATCCTCGGCTAGGATTTCTTGTGTGAACTCCGGCCCTATAGCCGCAGTCTCCAAGGATCCCCGTCTCTCGGTGGATTCCTTTCTACCCGTCGCTCGGGCATTGGAGTACATGCGACGATAGTGCCGTGTCTCATCCAAGTCACCTGATCCAGAGGAGAGGAACTTCTAGTACTTCTGTTGGTCGATTTCAACGACCAGTGTGTCTACTTCGGATCCGATCATGTCGACGTCCGATTGCGCCACAATCTCTTCATCAGTGAAGGAGACGGCTTCCACTGTGGTCGCCAGTTTGTTCGCAGCAGAATTTCCTTTGCTTCCTTCCACTGAATAAGCTTGAATTACAATGAAAGTGAACAAGAGATAAAGAGAACAAACGAGAGGATTTTATATTTCAATCTCTCTCTTTTACAATGTAAACGTGGGATCAGTGGCGATGGGATCTGTCAAGCACTTTCTTTGGACGATCGGTACGTCGACTCTTCTCTCTTGAAGATATCGGCCGACTGTAGAAGATCTTCTTGGTCTTTACTCTTCACGAATCCAAGGCTCTATGCGTAACTTGAATTCTCTAAGAGGAAGATGATCACAAAAAGGTTTCAAGGCTCTCTCGCGTACTTGAATTGCCAAAGGATCACAAAGAAGATTTTAGACGCCAAAAGGACTGAAAAAAGAAGACCAAAGCCGAAAAGAAAAGAAGACCCCTAGGGTTTCACCGAGAAGGTATTTATAGCCCCAGGAAGATTTGAGAGTTTCTATCTGAATAGAATTCGCTCTCATCAAGGATCTCAATTAAATATTTAATATTGATTTAAATCTCTTGATTTAGAATTCTGATTGGACTTGATTTAGGTATTCAGATAAGCCTAAATCATAATCTCAATCAATTTCAGATTCTGCTTATCTGCTCACGTGGAGCTTTAATCGCATCAAAACGCGGCGCTAAATAACCAGTGCGCGGAGCTAACGCGGAGCTATTGATCATCTTCACATTTTACTCAACGCGAGGCTAAAAATAGCCAGACGCAGAGCTATTGACGTAGCTCCATGTTCTGTTGTGGAAAATTCTTTTTACCTAGAAATTTTCACTGCCAACAATTATCGCAAGTCACAACTTCGCGTTTAGCACGATTTTTGCAATTGACGACGATTTGCCAATCATCCTCGCGATTTAGAGGAGCTGAGGAATCTTGTGTTTATCGCAAGTATTACTGGCTTCGCATTTATCGCTAAGCTCAGTATTAGCCTCGCGTGGGGAATCACACGCTGGCTTTAAAGAATTTTTATCCTCGCATTTATCGTGAGTGTCAGAAATTTTGCGATTATCGTAAATCTTACTGGCTTCGCGTTTATTGCTAAGCCCAGTAATAGCCTCGCGTGGAGAATCACACGCTGGCTTTAAGGAAATTTTATCCTCGCATTTGTCGCGAGTATCAGAAATTTTGCGATTATCGCAAATCTTACTGGCTTCGCGTTTATCACTAAGCTCAGTAATAGCCTCGCATGGAGAATCACACGCTGGCTTTAAGGAAATTTTATTCTCGCGTTTATCGTGAGTGTCAGAAATTTTGTGATTAACGCAAATCTTACTGGCTTCGCGCTTCTCGCTAAGCTCAGTAATAGCCTCGCGTGGAGAATCACACGCTGGCTTGTCCTTGCGATTAACGCAAATTGCAGCTTCTCGTTTAACGCGATAATGACTGGTCTTGCGATTAACGCGAGCCAGTTTGCAAGGAACCATAGCCTCGCGTTTTAGGAAGTTAGCATCGTGTTCAATACGGGCTTTGAGGGCCTTTCGCCTAGCTCTCCGATTTCTATTTCGGAGTTGGGTTCTGGTCAATCCAGTTCCCGTGCCTTCTTCGGCAGTAGAGAGGCCATCCTCTGCTAGGATTTCCTGCCCAAACAACGGCTCTATGGCCGCGGTCTCTAAGAATCCCCATTTATCAGTGGATACCTGATTACCCTTTCCTCGGGTATTGGGCGTACGCGACGATAGTGTCGAGCTTCGGTCAGGTTACCTGACTCAGAGGAGAGGAACTCCTCGTATTTCTGCTGGTCGATTTCAACGACTAGTATATCTACGTTGGATCTGATCCTCTCGACGTCAGATTGCGCCATGATCTCTTCTTTGGTGAAAGAGACTTCTCCCACTGTGGTCGCCAGTTTGTTCGCAGCAGAAATTCTTTACTTTCCTTCCATTGAATTAACTTAAATTATAATGAAAGTGAACAAAAGAAATAAAGAACAAACGAGAGGATTTATAGTCTCGCTCTCTTTTACAATAATCGTGGGATCTATGTGGCGATGCGATCTATCGAAGTAGCTCCTTTGGACGATCTGACGTCGATGGTCTTCTTTCTCTTGATGAAGAAGATACCGGCCGACTCTTGGATCTTCTCTGCTGATCTTCACGAATTCAAGGCTCTCACGCGTAACTTGAATTCTCTAAGATGCTCTAAAAAAGATCTCTTAAAAATTGATGATCATCTATGGATTGATCTATTATTGATTGATGATCTCTAAAGTCTCCTCAAAGAGGGTATTTATAGACTTTAGTGGTTATGAGAGTTTCCATAGGAATAGGAATAAAGATTTCTATAGGAATAGGAATAAAGAAGGTTTTTGTATTCATCAAGGATTCTAATCAAATATTTAATATTGATTTAAATCTCTTGATTTGGAATTCTGATTGGACTTAATTTGGGTATTGGATAAGCCCAAATCTCAATCATAATTAATTTAAGATTCTGATTGGACTCAATTTGGGTATTGGATAAGCCCAAATCTCAATCACAATCAATTTGTAATTCTAATGAAATCTGCTCACGCGGAGTTAACGCGGAGCTAAATTCATCAGAACGCGGAGTTATGGATTAGCTCCGCGTTTTGCTCAAACGCGAGGCTAAAATAGCCAAACGCGGAGCTATGGAGTTAGCTCCGCGTTCTGTTGTGGAAAATCCCTTTTTACTTAGAAATTTTCACTGCCAACACGTGCGTGATTCTATTACTCTCCATGCAACAAGATGAGGGTTTATTTGCAAATTACCTTTCAACTTTATCCTCGCCCAATTTGGAAAGGGAAATTCTATTCATGCACACCATTTTGCTCAGGATGCCCGTTTTTGAAACTTCCAAAAAATTACAAGTTTGTCATTTTTTTAACTAAGTTACCCTTTCACAACTCACTGGTCTGGTGTTTATATCCAACGTAATTGAATATCGATCAGATATTAATACCCAACCAAGTTTTATTTAGGTCGAATAATAATATCTGAGCAGAATAAAATGGGATGGAAAAGAAAAAATAGAACTCCACTAGTGCTATGCACTGCCTGTCCCAAGCCAGGATAAAGGAGGAGGGTTGTGGTAGGCTAGTGACAACCAACGTAAAACATTGTCACATATTATGATATGAACCAAAATATGAATTTCGTTGGGGCATTCTCTACTGAGTGACGCCCTACATCGGAGCCCGGGTGTATTAAAAAATGTGTAAGGACTGCTAGGTCGTCGCCCAGAAGCGACGTGCCATGTCAGCACCCAGATGTGGTGTCAAATATAAGAGGGTTCCCACATATTAATGAGCAGGTGGGGGTAAAAAAGTTAGCTCATAAATATAAATTTCGGTTGGCATCATGGAATATACGTTCTCTTACAGGTAGATTAGTAAAATTAGTTGATACTATGATTAGAAAGAGGGTTAATATTTTGTGCGTGCAGGAGATTAAGTGGGTAGGTGAGAAAGCTAAAGTCATAGAGCCTTGGGGTTATAAACTTTGGTATACGGGTAGAGATAAAAATCGTAATGGGGTAGGTGTGATCATAGATAAACACTTACTTGGGGATGTAGTGGAGGTTAGGAGGAAGGGTGATAAAATTTTATTAGTTAAATTTATTTTAGATGGAGAGATTTTTAATGTCATTAGCGCCTATGCACCATAAGTAGGACTTGATGAATCCAGTAAATATCAATTTTGGGAGGATATAGATGAGATAGTATAAAAAATACCCATTAGAGAAAAACTATTTATTGGTGGTGATCTCGATGGGAATGTAGGAACTAGTCGTAATGGGTTTGATAGTGTACATGGATGATTTGGTTTTGGAGAAAGAAATGAAGCAGGTAACTCAATTCTAGATTTTCTTTTATCTTATGATTTAATTTTAGCGAATACTTGGTTTAAAAAGAGTGTTTCTCACTTAGTTACTTTTAAAAGTGGATCGAATGCAAACCAAATAGATTTCTTTTTAACTAGGAGGGTAGATAGAACTAGTTGTATTGATTGTAAGGTAGTGCCAGGTGAGAGTGTAGTTACCCAATATAGACTTTTAGTTTTAGATATTCAGATTAGACAGAAACTTAGAAAAATTAAGTATAAATTAGATCATAAGATTAAGTGGTGACGATTAGAAGGTAATCAAAAAATTTTTATAGATAGAGTAGTACAAGAAGCAGATTGGAGGGAGCATGATAATCCTAATGTAACATAAAACAAAATGGCTAGCTGCATTAAAAGGATAGCTAAATATATATTCGGTGAGTCGAGGGGCGGTGCTCCACCATGTAAGGATATATCATGATAGAATGAAGAAGTAAAAACTGCTATTAAGATCAAGCGAGACCTTTATAGAGATTTGAAGAATAATAATAATAATGGAATAAGTTTTGAGAAGTATAAACTAGCAAGAAGGAGGCTAAGAAACCTGTTTGGGATGCAAAAACTAAATTATATAAACAAGTGTACGAGAAGTTAGATAATAAAGAGGCAGAAAAGGATACATATAGAATTGCTCGAATAAGAGAGAGAAAGTCTAATGACTTGTGTACTGTAAAGTGTATTAAAAATGAGGATCACACGGTTCTAGTTCGAGACGAAAAAAATTAAAGAAATATGGAAAAATTATTTTAATAGATTATATAATGGTAGTTTTACTTAAGATTTGGAAGATCTTACTATTCAATGTGAGAATATGAATCGTAGTTTTATGCGCAGAATCAAAGAGTCTGAAATAAAAGAGGCTTTGAAGATGATGAAATTAAGAAAAACTGTTGATCCAGATGAGATTCTTATAGAGATATGGAAATACTTAGGAGAGATTAGTGTGAGGTGGCTAACAGATTTTTTTAACAAGATTTGGCAAATTAAGAAAATGTCAAATGAATGGAGGAAGAGTACCCTAATACTTCTGTATAAAAATAAGGGTGATATTCAGAGTTGTTCTAACTATCGGGGAATAAACTCATATGTCACAATATGAAATTTTGGGAAAGGGTAATTGAACATAGATTGCAACAAATTATTAAAATATTGGAGAACCAGTTTGGATTTACGCCGGAGTGATCGACGACAGAAACTATTCATTTATTTCGTCAACTTATAGAGCGATTCCGTGAAAGAAATAGAGATTTGCATATGGTATTTATTGACTTAGAGAAATCCTATGATAAAGTTCCACGAGAGATACTTTGGTGGACACTGATAAAAAAAAGAGTTATCATCAAGTATATCGACATAATTAAAGATATGTATGATGGAGTAGTGGCCAATATCAGAACATGTGGTGGTTTAACAAGTAATTTTTCTATCATAATTAGATTGCATCAAGGATCTGCATTGAGCCCATTCTTATTTGCTATAGTGATGGATAAGCTTACTAAAACCATTCAGGATGAGATGCCTTAGTGTATGCTATTTGCTGATGATATTGTCTTAGTTGATAAGACAAGAGCATGGGTAAATACCAAGTTAGAGTTATGGAGGCATACATTAGAATCTAGAGGTTTTAGATTGAGTAAGTCTAAAACATAGTATATGGAGCGTAAATTTAGACAGATCATAGACATAATGCTGTAAAACTGGATAGGCAAGAGATACAACTGAGTAGTCAGTTTAGATATTTAGGTTCTATTATTCAGAATGATGGAGAGATCGATAATGATGTTAACCATATGATACAAACTGGCTGGTTGAAATGGAGGAGGGCAACGAGAGTTTTATGCAACCGTAATATTCCGTTAAGATTGAAAGGAAAATTTTATAGGACTGCTATTAGGCCAACTTTATTATATGACACGGAATGTTGGGCTATAAAGAAACGTCATTCTCAGAAGATAAGTGTAGCAGAGATGCGCATGCTCTATTGGATGTGCAGCAACACTAGGAGAGATAAAGTGAGAAATGAAGATATTCGTGCTAGGTAGGTATAGCTCCCATCAATGAGAAGATGCGAGAAAATCGCTTACGATGGTTTGGTCATGTGCAACGTAGGTCTACAAGTGTACCAGTTCGAAGAGGGGAGTTTATCAATGTAGGACAAGTTAAAAGAATGAAGGGATGACAAAAAAAAATATGGATGGAGGTGATACGTAAAGATATGGATTCTAGAGGTTTAAATAAGGAGATATTACTTGATAGAAATGAATGGAGAAGGAATATCAAAGTGTTCGATCCAGCGTGATTCTTTTTTTTGGTTCATGTAGCCTACCCCAAATACTTAGGATAAAAGGCTTAGTTGTTGTTTGTTGTTTGGAAAAGAAAAAATGATTAATTACAGTTAGATCTCCTGTAGTATTAGGGTGTGTAACTTAACACCCCTGAAGTTTGAAACTCTCAAAAAACCCCCTGAACTTAGTTATTTTCACTCTCTATTTTTTACTAAAGTGCACTTTTATCTCTCAAATTCTTATTCTACCCTCATCCCTTCTTAAATGGAGTGTACTGGTTAAAAGGGAGGGATAAGGATAGAATAGAAATTTGAGGGACAAGAGTGCACTTTAATAAAAAAGAATAGTGAAAATAACTAAATCCAAGAGGTTTTTTTAGAGTTTCAAATTTCAGGAGTGTTAAGTTACATACCCCTAATACTACAGGGGGTCGACTGTAATTAACCCAAGAAAAAATAGAGAGATAGTGTTAAGATTTTTTTGGGGGGTGCAAAGTGGTGTGCTTGAATAGAATTGCCCATTTGAAAACCCCATGCTTTAATCTCCCACTGACACCGCTCTTTCTGCTTTGATCTCTTTCTATCTCACAATTTCAAACTCTATGCCTCTCCCTCCCCTTTCTGCACCCAATTCGGGAACCCGTCGATGTCCCTCTATCTGGCTCTCTCTCCTCTCTTGCATCCATTTCGAAAAACTGTCGATGCTCTCTCTCTCTTCTCTGCTTTGATTTCAGGCTCAGATCTATCTCTCTCCCTTGTGAAGTTTTGTGCTATGCTCTTTTGCCTCAAGATGAATTTCTACACGGCTTAGATGCTATATAATCTTTGATTTGGCTAATTTTTTCAAGGAAACTACAAGTGCATTGCTACTTCTGTTCTGGGATTTGAAGATATTTTGTTGATTCTTTTATTAAGACTTAATTTGTGTTTGGTTGAATACTATATGTTAACTATTGGGTGCGGTTGCTGAATATTGCAGCTACATGTCTGGCCCAAGATCAAGGGGATGGAGATCGAAGTAGAGAAAGGGGCATCGGTAAGAGATTGAGGCAGAGGAGAGAAAGGCAGGGATAAGGCTGGGCACAGAGGGGAGAGGGAGAGGGAGATCGAGAGGGAAAGATGGGATTAAGACGTGGAGGCTTAAATAGGAAGATAGTTTGCAAATAATCCTTCTTCTTTCCTATATTTCATCACAAACTTTACCTTTCTTCAACAAACTGCAACATAATTTTTGAAAAGCAAAGTGGGCCTGACGAATAGGAGATTACGCAACAGCTCTGGAAGAATCTAGAGCTGATAGCTCTCCTACCATTTTCCCATATATATACAGAGAGAGAATAAAAATCAGCTAACAGTTCACACAAGTTATTTGAGCTACAGTTCATTTCTACTATCTCCAACAATATTTTTTTAAAAATTTCTTTTGGATTATGATCTCGACTCCCTAGAGTTCACTCATACCCAATTTCTTGAGTTTTAGTTTTGAGTTGGTCCTCCATCAAGTTAACACAAAATTAACGGTTTTCAAATAATAAAATATTTTGTATGCAATTGATGAAAGAGTAAATGAACTCCAAAATTTATGAAATTTAATCCAAAAGAAGTTTAAGTGGTAGAGATAGTAATTATTAAAAAAAAAATGAAGAAAAATCGTTGGATCATTTTAGTTTTGCCGCTAGCTCACATAACTTTTTTTGAGCTAGCGGCTCACCTACAGTAATCCCATATATGTGTGTGTGTGTATGTATATATATGTATGTGTGTGTGTCTATATATATATATATATATATATATATATATATATATATATATATATATGGGATTACTGTAGGTGAGCAGCCAGCTCAGGAAAAGTTACGTGAGCTAGCGGCAAAATTATAATGATCAATGATTTTTCTTCAATTTTTTTTAACAATTACTATCTCTACTTCCTTAACTTCTTTCAGATTGAATTTCATAAATTTTGGAGTTCATTTACTTTTTCATCAAGTACATACAAAATATTTTGTTTTATTCATTGAAAACCGTTAATTTTTTGTTAACTTGATGGAGGACCAAATCAAAACTAAAACCCAAGAAATTGGGTATGAGTGAACCCTAGGGGGCCGAGATCATAATCCAAAAGATTTTTTTTTAAAAAGATTATTAGAGATAGTGTAAATAAACTGTAGCTCAAGTAAATTACGTGAGCTGTCAGATCATTTCCATTTATCTCTCTCTCTCTCTCTCTCTATATATATATATATATATATATATGAGAAAACGGAAAATTCACCGATGGTGAAAGGAGTTCCTTCACCACCACTTAGGTGGCCCAATAAAATTATTCACATGGCACCACTTAAGGTAATAAATAAAAGAATTATCTTAACCGTCCTTAGAGTGGTACCACATGTAATAATTTTATTGGGCCACCTAAGCGGCGGTGAAAGAACTCCCTTCACCGTCGGTGAATTTCCCGCTTACTCTCTCTCTCTCTCTCTCTCTCTATATATATATATATAGTATAGAAAAATATAAATAAGTTATCGCTTCATGTAAATTATCTGAACTGTAGTCTATTTTTACTATCTCTAATAATTTGTTTTAAAATATCTTTTTGGATTATAATTTTGACTCCTTAGGATTCATTCATACCCAATTTTTTAGATTTTAGTATTGATTTGGTCTTCCATCAAGTGTACACAAAATTAATAATTTTTGATAAATATAATATTTTGTATTAATTTGATTAAAAGATAAATGAACTTCAAAATCCATAAAATTTGATTCTAAAAAATCTAAACTGGTAGAGATCATAATTCCACAAAAATTGAAAAAAGAAATATTAAAAAAAAATATATTTTTTTTATCGTTGACTCACGTAATTTACCTAGTAGCTTGTAATTTTGCGACTCACCGCATAATATATCTGAACTTTCAACTCATATACAATAATCCATATATATAAATATACATAGAGAGAGACCCTTAGACAGCTCAATTAGGAAACTGATAACATAAAGGTGCCAGTAGGATAAGATCCTGTACACAGACTGTGGACAAAAAGGGGCTTGGACTCTTACTTCAAAGGATAAGAATCTGATGTGGGCCACCTCATTTTTTATGTACTATACCTCCTTCCATAGTCTCTTCCAATCCTTTCTTACACTCACCTGCCTCTTTAACAGCATGTTCTAATTGAATCTGAGAGAGAGATGGGGAAAGGAGGAGATGGAAGTGAGGAAAACATGGCAGCATGGCTTGTTGGCATCAACACTCTCAAGATCCAACCTTTCAAACTT
This sequence comes from Dracaena cambodiana, assembly GCA_036321105.1. Taxonomy (NCBI): domain Eukaryota; kingdom Viridiplantae; phylum Streptophyta; class Magnoliopsida; order Asparagales; family Asparagaceae; genus Dracaena; species Dracaena cambodiana. The sequence goes on from JAYEPQ010000015.1 coordinate 4,271,799, forward strand.
CCACCTCTTGGTAATTAGAAAATCATCCTTTTATTATTTTTCTTCCCATTTAATTGCTTGTTGTGATAATTATTTCTTCTCCTAATAATGAAGAAAAAAAGATGATGGCCATGGCTTATAATATATGTTACCATGTTTTAAGTTCTTCTGTCTATTACTCAAGATTGGGTCACTTGGATTTGGTGTGAATGGTTAATTTGTTGATTTTTTTTTTTTTTTATTTTGTTGTTGGCCTCAGAATTGTAATTGCCGTATGATAATCATGATGACCGTGGCTTTTAACCCTTTGTGTCAGTTACCCATAAAAAAGATTAATTTTACTATATGGGTTATCTTGATTTGATGCATATTGGCTTGATTATGATTTCCTTTTTCCTAATAAATAGTTCGTATTTTACTGTAAAAGTTTCCTATTAAACCCCCTTTTTCCTGATCACTTACTATTGTTTCCAAATTCTATCAGGCCCACATGATGTTAGAATCCGGATGAAGGCTGTGGGCATATGCGGCAGTGATGTTCATTATTTGAAGGTTCGACTTCTCGTTTCTTGAATTCTTGTTCTGTTAGCTTATCAAATAATATTTCTGAAGCAAAATCTGCAACCTATGATCATTCGTCGTCAGGAACTTGAATAAATTTATGCCAAGTGAAGTATGGATCATCTGGATTCTTTAATTGGGGATTTGATAGTTAGTGATTAAACATATGATTTATATTTCTCAAAATATTGCAGAAAATGCAGTTGGCTCATTTTGTTGTTAAAGAGCCTATGGTGATTGGACATGAATGTGCTGGGGTGATAGAAGAGGTGGGAAGTGATGTGAAGTCTCTGGTTGCAGGGGATCGTGTGGCAATGGAACCTGGGATCAGTTGCTGGCGCTGCAAACATTGCAAAGGCGGACGATATAACCTTTGTGATGATATGAAGTTCTTTGCCACTCCTCCTGTTCATGGCTCTCTTGCTAATCAGGTTTAACACCTCTTCACTATTTTAAAAGCCTACAACCGTTAAAAGTTTGATAGATCACTTAGATATCATACTTGTAATGTAAGTTTCATATTTGGCTTGTGGCTTGTATCTTGCTGCACCTGGTCATGGCCGGTCGGGTTGTAGGGAGCCGTTTGGGCTTGGACCCATTTGAGCCACAATTAATGTGGAAAACCACTAGATGATAGGTGGTGTTTTTGGGTTTTTTTTTTTTTTGATAGCATTGAATCTCTCTCATTTTATGTACTGTGGAATAGGCCTATTTTGGTTGAACGAATATATCTTCGTCTTCTTGGTTCTTCTATACATTGCTTGATGTGTTAGATATTAGGGTTGCTAAGATCAAGGGACAGGGGGTCCCAACCACTTCATAGTTGATGGAATGTTGGCTTGGAAATGTTGAAGGCATCGGTGATTAAGTTTACTTTTGCCTATGATAACTTGGTAACTTTCTCATTCATGTAATGAACCGTTCCTTTCCTACGAGAAAAAGGAAAATGCAGTGGATATTTCGAGTATCTACAGTTAACCACAATCTATTAAGCTTGGCGGACTAGATAATTGTCACTTAACATGCTTGATGAAGCAACATTAATGGATATGTTACAAATAGGAGGAGAGGATAGGAAACTACAGATAAGAAAGATGAAAGCGCATTTTAGAACCGCAATAAATAATATTATCAAGTACCTATATTTATCATTGAGTCAGAACAAAATGATAGCTGAGAACTTATTTTCCAAGCCTTAGTTACTTATAAATAAAAAGATCGGAGGTTCTTTTAGAAGAGGGGAGAAAGAAGCAAGAAAAGAAAGATAACAAGCATGCATAACCTGCATTTGTCCTGTCCTCGTGGTTTTCACCATTAGTTATAACCATATTTTATTTTTAAAATATCTTGTTTTTCACCCTAGGAAACAGCCTCTTTGCAAACTAGAGGTAAGTTGCATATATCAAATCCTCTGTAGACCGTGTAATGCGAGAGCCTTGCCCAATTGTTTTTCTCATATTGAATTTTGCGGAGTGCATGATATGATTTCTGATTCGTCTTAGAACATGATCATAGACTCTTTTTTCTTTTAATAATATATTTTTTGAGAGAGAATTATACTCCATTGCTACAAGAATACTCTAGGAGAATCTGACATGAGTGCCATGCTTCATATTTGTTTTAACCAATAATGTTTCTTGATTTATTGCTTGACCAACTTAGAAATTATCATACTGTACATAAGGGAATCCCATCGAATTTGGAGAAGTAGGATATTTTTTGTTGTATCATCTCCTCTTCCATTATCAAGTACATCATTTCATGTATTATTGCCTATTACCGCGTAATATTTACATGTAATTCTTGATAACTGTTTAACCGGAAGAAGCTCTCTCGAGTTTGACACGATTTAGTGTGTTCTCAGAAGAGTTATCTCATCTTATAATCCATCCTAGCACTTCTGATCCCTCTTTTTTGGCAGATAGTCCATCCTGCAGATTTGTGCTTCAAGCTTCCTGACAATGTGAGCCTGGAGGAAGGGGCAATGTGTGAGCCTCTCAGTGTTGGAGTCCATGCTTGCCGTCGTGCTGTCGTTGGTCCGGAGACAAATGTTCTCATCATGGGAGCTGGACCTATAGGATTAGTCACAATGCTTTCAGCCCGTGCTTTTGGTTCACCAAGAATCATCATAGTTGATATCGATGATTATCGTCTTTCAGTTGCAAAATCTCTTGGAGCAGATGAAGTTGTAAAGGTTTCTACCAATATTCAGGTTGGGCCCCCACAGCCTTCTTTTTATCTTCATATTTTGTATAGTGTAATATATTGGTTGCTTTAAACATTTCCTTTGAACCCTTTACTTTTCTTGAGCCCAAGCATGGCCGGTTTAATAATCAGGCTTGAAAGGTCAGGCATGGGTTATGATCGGGCTTGTTCAAAAACACATTCTATCATGTAATAGGTAAATACATATAAAGTGTAAAATAAAATTTTATAATCAGTGGTGTAAAAAATGGCAAACTAAGTTAAAAAAGTTTTATCGATATATTCTAACATAAATTATTGATCATCCTAAGAAGTAGAACATATTATTAGAAAGTTGTATTTTTATACTTCATAAGGGAGAATAAGAATCACAATTTTATATTGACGTAACCAAATCTATTATCCCAAAATCCTTTTCTATATTATGCAAAGTTAAACATATATTCTATAACACATTTCCAATATATGATGGTTAAAAAATTCATAAATATTTGATTATTCGGACCCATCATGCCAAGAGCCTTAAGCCCAAAACCAACCCAATTATAATAGGACCTAAAATCTAGGTCCAACCTGCCTCTAAACGGGCCAAACTAAGTCGCAGCCGAGTCAGACTCGATTCAATTCCCAATCCTTTTTTGAGAGAGTAGTTGTCCTTGCAAATTGTGCAAAAACTATTTTTCACATCTGCTTTTTTATTTATTATGAACTTCTTCATACACTAGTTTATTTTTCATTTACATTGCTTTTAATGTTTTAATACTCTAATATCTTGTCTTATTATTCATATCAATTGTTGATCAAGGTTTTAATATCAACGAATACCGATACGCATCACGTATACCATATCGGATTTTGAGTACCTGAAGCAAAAGATCTTATGACATCACTATCGATAATTGAATATTTATTAACATATATTGCGATATAATGCGCCCTATAATACTAATTTTTCATATCATAAACCATCATCCAATACTGATACCAATACTGAGATAATTCTTGTTGTTGATATAATCAACTATGATGGAAACAGTTCAACTAACCGATTTTCTAAAATAGAGCTTATTGCTAGCATGTCAACTCGTATAGAATTTTAGGAATAGATGAAATAAAAAATTAGTAGATTCCAAGAAAGCTAAGAACTCAAGTTATCATGCCATGTGAGATATTTGTAACAGAGTATGAAAAGAGAAGTTCATTTTTCATTCCAAAACTAACAGGAGATTTATGTGGTTTTTGCAAAAAATAATTGTGATGGATTTCACTAATATAAAAACAAGTTACTATTATTCCCCACGTAACGTCTATTTTTCTCTTGAAATCACTGTTTTGCTACCATCTGTATTGTCTATAGTGGGCACTAATTATTGATGTCAACAGTTGTATCTTGGATGCATTTAGATCTAGGGGTCGCCAACAAAGAGGTTAAGGCTCTTACCCTTGCCCTATATACCAAACTTTTTACCCGTACACTATAAGGTAATTTGAAACTTATTACCTGTCCTATGTAGTTGAAGAGGTAAACTTTTCTTTTCCCTCATTGGCTGAATGGCTAAAGGACAATGCCGTCACACTCTATCTTCTTCCCTTCCTATCTTTTCTCATCTTGCAAGCTTCTAATTGATCATGGATCATGTGAACACAAAAAAATATTTTTTCATATATAGAAACCAAACAGAACACATGTTAGCAAGAAAATGTTAGTGTATAATAAAACTAACTAGATATAGTTAGATTTAACAATTTAACAATATTTATTTTTTATTCTTTCAAATTATTTCTCTTGTTTTAGATACAACCTACAAAAAGCCTGGGTATGATAATGCACGATATCTCTTCTTTCATTTTATTAGACATGTCGCATAGCGTGTCCGATATGTTTTTGACGTATTTGTGGTGTGTCTACGTCGAACACGTATATGACACTGATACGACATCCCTATTGTCATGTCCATGCTTCTTAGGTTGAGAGACACATATAGTGTAATGCCCTAAACCATTATGATTGTGAACAAGTTAGCTAATGCAAAGTCCTAAACCATTTAAAGTCAAGTTCAACCAATATTGTAAAATGGTTTAGGATATTACATGTAGGTTTTCCTTAATTTACTTCATACCCACACAATATACACGCTAATACCTGTGATATGTTCCGTCTAACTAGACTGGTGACTATACCACTTCCCTCGCTTGTGTTCTAATGGAGTTTTGCTCTTACTCTTGTTTCGATGTTCAACATTGTTTGATAACCCCCAGGTAAGGTTCCAGCAATCTATAATTTTGTATCAAATTCCTTTTGTCATAAACTTAGCATAAGAGAGGCCTTGAAATGGAATGCCAATCCTAGAAAAATATAAAGATCCTTGTGAAAGCTTTGTAAAGGAACTTGAAGCTCACATCTATGTCCTTTTGCATAATTTCACTAAATTTCTTTATATGATGAGGTCTTGTCCAATTTCACCCTTAACTGTTGATCAGTAGCTTCTACTCTATCATGTATTATTTCCAAATAACTTGCCTTCTTACGAATATGTTTTTACTTAGGATGTCGACGAGGATGTGGAAAAAATCCAGAATGCTATGGGCACAGCTATTGATGTGAGCTTCGACTGCGCTGGCTTTAGCAAAACAATGTCAACCGCTCTGAATGCCACTCAGTCCGGTGGTAAAGTTTGCCTCGTGGGTATGGGGCATAATGAGCTGACAGTTCCTCTAACCTCTGCTGCGGCAAGGTAATCAATCTCCCAAGCTTCTATATCTTCACATTGTTCATCAAAACAGAAACAAAGACATTTATATATCGTGTTCTTTTTTGTGACAGAGAGGTTGACATCGTGGGCATATTCCGCTACAAGGACACTTGGCCGTTATGCCTTGAGTTTCTGAAGACAGGAAAGATCGACGTGAAGCCTTTAATAACACACAGATACGGCTTTTCACAGAAGGAAGTAGAAGAAGCTTTTGAGGTCAGTGCTAGTGGCAGTACTGCAATCAAGGTGATGTTTAATCTCTAGGAGCCAAAGCATATGCTCAGTATGTCTCGTCTGTCGAGTTATGATCTGGGTTTTGAAATAATACGGTAGTGTGGCAATGTGACAAGAATAAGTTGTGTGTAAAGAGTAAATGCTTGGCTTCTTTGGTCTTGAGCTATGGCCTTCCAGGTTGTATATAAGCGAGACGTCGATATGCTATCAAGTATGACTGGTCGACTTACATATTATGGCAATAACTGTTTCAGTATTTTGTGATTTAATGATGCTGAGTGCATATTTGCTTCCATCCTCTCTGGGGAGTTTCCAAAGGAGCACACCACTTTTCCTGGTGGACCCACTTCATAGTGAAAGCCCGGACAGTTAAGTGGACAGTTAAGTGGGCTTGCTAGGAAGAAAGGTGTGCTCCTTTAGAAACTCCCCCTCTCTGATACAAATGCTTAGGTGAAATTGTTAGAATTTTCTTATGATTGAGCTGCAATTAATTGTTCCCTTTTGTTTTCTTAAAACGGGCTGAACCAATTTGGTTATGAGACATTGAAAATGGGCCATTGTGGTGATCGTTTTGTTGGGCTCATGCACACCTATTAAAGATAATTGTGGTTGGACGGTAAGTGTGGGCCTAATGGGTCTAATGGTCTTTTTATGGGAGGGTCCATTGGACTGTGTATATATATATATGTATGTTGGCTAGGTCCCCTCTCCACTCCAAGGGTTTTGATTGCTTGCCCCATAGAGAGCCGTCGTTGTTGTTCTTGGAGAAGGAGAGAAAGCCCTAACCCTAATAGTCCAAAGAAGGTGATATTCAACATAATGGCTCAAACATGTATGATTCCGCATGTTAATAACTCGATATTGATGTTCTAAATTTACATTCATGTTTTATATATTATTTCTTACATTTGGTATCAGAGCCTATGAATGTGAGTCTAGGACTTATTATTACACTTAGGGTTTATATAGATCTGTTTCTGATTAAAACTGTCCACGGTTTGAAATCACATCGAAGAACAGATCTAGTAGAAACCCTAGATTTAGTAGAAACCCTAGATTTAGTAGTATCAGATCAGATTTTTTTTGGGTTATTTTTTGGGATTTTTAGTTGTGAGATTTGATGGTAGTTTGTTATAAGATTTGCCAATAAAAAAAAAAAAAAAAAAAAACAGATACTTTTCGAGTCTCTGGTTCGTATTCCCCGCTGACCTTTCTCAAAGGCAATCAAATAAAGAGGCAATCGATTATAATGTACACACTGTAACAGGATATAGTCTTTGAAATAAATAAACCCATGGCACTAAAGAGGCAAGAAAAATATTTCAGTTTGTTTTTGTTGAGAGTTGTGTTCCATCTCCTCAATCATTCTCCTAGAAAAACCATGCAGACTATGATTGCATGAAGCATGTAACAGGAATCAGTCATGATCGATATAATGCAGCAGATTTTAGGTTGTTGATTTGGTGAATGAAAGCCATATATTTTGGTGGTATAATCAAATTGTCGACCAAATTGTTTCACTCTTATTGTTTTTTATTTGATAGGTTTATATATTTGCAGTTTGTTTGTCTCCCTAATTAGTCTCCCTAATTTTTTATTTCTAAAATTTACAACTTTAAATCTTAAGTTGTTAAACAAATTAGAAGACTAATTTAGGTTTCCACATATTATACCTATTTAATTTGAGACTGGGACAATTATTGATATATCTGTGATCTTGAAAGGTACATTTTGATCAGTACCTATTTTGTTCGGGATTACGTGCATATATGATGTTTTGAGTATGCACATTATTAATTTGGGCAATTTATATTATTAATCAATACCGGTGTTGAAAATTTGGGTTGATATGGGTGCTGCTGCCAAAGTGGTACACTCATTGAAATCTAAGGTTTTCTCCTTTTGTTACGGTATTTTCTCAAATGTTAATACATACAATTACCTGCCCAAAGGGGGTCATTGTGTGTTTTAATGTGGAGAAATGATATGAAGCATTTGGTTAGAAAATACTTGAGTCTAAGAAAGTTAGTCTACCCAAAGGAGACTTCTTTTGGAAAACTTGGGTGTTTTTTTTTTATTTGGTAGCTTCATGGATGGAGGTCCTATAGCATGTTGCACTCTCTGCCCAAAAGGGAGACTGTAATGATGCACCTGAATTCTCTTGGATAATGCTTATGTTGTTCCAAGCATATTTATTTTATGTTTATTGCTCAAATTTATGATTTATTGATATATGGTTGTTCTTACAGTCTCTTTTGCAGTTAATAGCAGTAATACTATTATTGAGGTCTTGACTGGTTCCAATTATAAGAAGTGGAAACAAGACATTGAGTTTGCTTTGGGCATAGTCGACATTGATCTGGCACTGAGAGAGAAAGAACCGCCTAAGCCTACCACTACCAGTACTGCTGATGAGAAGGAGTATTATGCCAAATGGGATAGATCGAATCGTTTGAGTCTCATTGCTATTAAGAGATCTATTTCTGAGCACCTTATGAGTGGCCTGCCTGAGACTAAAAATGCTAAGGAGTTTTTTGATGCTGTGGGAGCT